>JAUEJJ010000021.1:2582145-2602129 GCA_032164275.1 Synergus coniferae | reverse complement strand
TTCTACGAGTATATATTCTCATTTGCCTTTGTTTCACGGGATTTTAAGTGATTTTAATGCATTTCACGGAATATGAAGAGACTTCACAAGATCTCAAAACATTTTGAATGATTCTAAAATAAAATTATTGAATATTAAAATATTTTAAAATAAAGTTTTGAAAATTATTCTAGGCAGAAATGGAAAAAAGCGCTCCAACTTTACAAATTAAGCTTCATCAGAAAATCTATTTACCGCAGATATCTTGAGTAACTATGAAGGTCATCATTTTCTTTCCTTATGAATGGTTAGAGAAAATGGATTCAAAAACAAAGATTTTTTTTCCGTTTTCCAACTCCGCTTCAAAACTCAATGTTTATCTCCATTATGATAAAATACAATTAAAATTTATATTTAAACTGCATTCATTACAATTATTGAAAAAAAAAATTCGGAGAAAATACATATACAATTACGGTATTGTTTATTATTTCCAAACCGCGTGCAATTGATTTCTTTTGAAGAAACTTGAATTTATTTTAGTAACTGTAACGACTAACGAGTAAAAAAATTTAATCTTGTTTCAGAGAACCCTGGAAACGGAAGCTGTGCAAATTCCCTCTTGGATGACAGACCCTTCGAAAGCCTCACCTTCCACATGAACATCCCCGACAGGGCTCATTCCTCCGTCGAGCACTCAACTCTGAGGTTCCTCCTTGGTAGCCAAACCCAGATCGGTACGCTAAACATCCTAATTTACGAGTCTCTGGCCACTTCCTCCAGAAGATTGATCTCCAGAAAAAGACTAAATCTCAAGGAGCCCGAGGCGCCTCGATGGGTCGAATTCGATATGACCGAAGCTGTTTCCAGCTGGCTCGAAGATGGAGAAACCAATCTCTGTCTTCAGCTGCAATTCGTACAGAAAGGCATTCCTGTTCGGCGCTCCTTATTCTCACCTGCGTTGAATGTCTTTACTCATCACGATCTTGGCAGAACAAGAAACAAACGAGGAGCTCACGACCAGTTGATGTCCCTGCACAAAGGTCGTCGAACCGAGTGCAGAGGTGACAGCAAAAAATGCTGTCGTCATCAGATGACAGTCATCTTTAAGGACTTGAAAGGCTTCGAGTTCATCATCCAACCAAAGACTTTCGACGCGGGTTACTGCAAGGGCAGGTGTCCGCCACGTTATAATCCAGCTCATCACCATGCCCTTTTGCAGAGTCTTATTTGGAAAGAAGACAGAAGAAAGGCACCTCGACCTTGCTGTGCACCCAGCAAACTTGCAGAACTCGAAATTCTTTATTTTGATGAGAATGACCCTAGCAAATTGAAAGTATCCAATTGGAAGAACATGAAAGTACTCGAGTGCGCGTGCTCTTGAGGAGACGCGTGCTGAAGTGTGTTTACTAAAAGCCGCACCAAAGAGTTCTCGAGATTTATTTGGGAAGCTCGCTTTTCTTTGGGAAAAGATATCTAAAATCGATCTGCACTGATTGTACCTTTCCCATCTCATATTGGGAGAAATTTTTTCGATTTGATAAATAGACTACCTAAGATCTTTGTCAATTTAGAGAGGTGTTTCATGCTTGTTAAAGAAATGCGTATTTTTCGAGAAAATTAACGTTTTATTAACCCTAGAACAGACGTGATTTCTTCCTATTAGGTATTATTTTTAAATTAATAAAATAAAGCTTAACAAAACCATTGTTTAAGGTAATAAAAACCACTAGTGCTGTTCTGGGGTTATAATGATTAGGTCCGGATTAAAGGCCTCTCCTGGATTAAAACCTGTTTACACTGTGGAAACCTTAAAAAATTTTACACTTTAATCTCAACTATTAAATGTGTATCAGTTCTTAAATTAAACCCATAACTTGCAGACTCAAGTGGTGAATTTGATATTTTTCAAATATTATACTTAATGACTCTCTTCATTCATTTTATTATATTAATTGAATTCAATTAAAAGCAAATGTTAAACTACGACGTCCCAATACCGATCGTATAATATATATATATATATATATATATATATATATATATTACATTTTCTCCGTATTCTTATCTCTATACTAAAGAAGATATTTTAGACGTGCCCGATTTTGTTTCTAACTGAATAGATAAATAGATTTCAATAACAACACTCACCTTACGTCAGTTGGAAACTGCTTGAGAAATCGAGAAATTTGAAAAACAAATTAGGCTGCAATTAATGAAATGAAGACAGATTTTTCAAAAATGGAATTTAATTTTTAGGAATCTATAATACACTACTTGCAGAATCAATAGATTACTCTTTAACTAGTCATTGAAGTGAAATCACTACAAAATGAACTTTGTTTTTGATAAAACTAAAAAATTGAAATAATGATAACTGACTATTTATAACGATAGGAAATTTTGATTACCTTCTAATTAATAATTGATCATATTTCCAAGGTATAATCCAATTTGTATCTTATTAAAAACTTTTGATACGCATTTCTCTCGTATTTTTGAAAAAAAAATTTTGTGTAATTGGGATAATCTACTAAGATTAATTACTGAAAGAATCCCAGCGGCGGTTGTTTACTGTTTAGAATTACAGCTTGGTGTTTATACACGACTCTGCCGTGAAATTGATATTGATATGCACCTTATAGAGTTTTTCCACTATGACGAAAGTGGAAATAATATTAATAAAGCGACACCGGTGTGATTTGTATTATATGTAATATACTCGTACTCGTTATATGTTATTTATTATAATTAACCAGCTCGTTTCCATAAAACTTGTATTAGGTACACAAATTAACGGTTTCAGTTTATATGTAAAACTACAACATTTTTCTACCGAATGAAATTTTTTTCAATCGATAATTCATCGATAATTACTCGGAATCCATATTTATCCGAAGTTCACAGTAGAGGATGACCTCCTCTTAATAAAAAATTCAGTAGGCTGGGAAATAAAATGACATTTATCGGATGGATAAAAGTTCGACTTTTTTTAATTAATATGACATGACTGAAGTGCAAGTAGAAATTAGACCACCGGTCATGACAAATTATACTGCAATGGAACAGATCCCGTCCGCGTGCGTTTCTTTATTTATAGCTCGACCAAAAGTAGGCTATGACTACTTCGTGAAAATAGTTAATTCAATAAGCATTTTCGTCACCTTAATATCCACAAACACAAACCACTTAGTCGTGTAATACAAGCATTTATGCAGCTGTCTTCAAAATCTCGATTTGCAACCTCATGAAATTAGTAAAATACGTCTGCTAAAGAGGCAGGAAGATGGACTAAGCCGATAAACCAGATGCATGAATGCGTGTACAGAGACGAGAAACTTCAGAATCGAATTCAATAGACTTTTATTTATACCTTCACGAAACATCCTGTACACATAATACTTGTCCTGGAAAAAGTTTCTTCATTTATATTCATAGCAGTTACTTTTTTATTGTGATGGATGAAAATGAATGGACTTTTGCCACTGGTAAAAACAATTGGATTCTCGAATGAAAATTTTCAATTTTCAAAATTGAACTAATAAAATCACTTTTATAGTATTTATTCTACGTAGGAATTATATTTACACAGGTTACTATGAAATTTCGTCAAATTTCAAACATGACAGTAAATATAATATATTTTTGTACATCGCGACCTCATCATATTTTTTTAGTAGGCATTTCTTAATTAAATTATTTATGGTGTTTGAAACTTCGTAAAAGATGTTATTTCCCTTGTTTTCATGAGATCAGAAAAGACTTAAAAAATATACAGGTGTTCGAGGATAAGAAAGAAACTGAAATGAAGAGACTTCATTGTCCTTTTCTTCCTTTCATTAAATTAAATGAATTCCAATCGGATGTCGTTAACTTTCATAATTCTCTTCTAATGAATCAAGTATGACTCATAGCAAGTGATGTCTTTCAAAAACAAAGTTTTAAACATTTTTTCTGAGTCATTTCACTATAAATTGATCTCGAATATTACGATCAGCAGAAAAGAAATACAAGGGAGATTTCATTGGACTTATTTTATAAATTAATATTGAAGAATTTTTCATCCCCTTTGTCAAGAAGAGAAATAGTTCTAAAGAAAGTTTCAAGAACTTGAATCCAAACTCTATAATGCCTGATCATAAATTATCAAGAATTTTAGAACTATATTAAGACATCAAGCCCCGAGTTAATGTCTAAAAAATAAAATTTAGTACTACTAAAGTCAAATTTACAATAGTCCATAAAACATGATTCAAACCATGTCTTAAAATTTATTGGTATTCTTGAAATCTTTTTATTGGAAGATATCGAGTTTCTATCAATTTCGATATGACTTTTGCACATCTTCCGACGAAGGGGATGAGAAAAGAACAAGAATGAGGTGATTCTAAATCTCTTGCAAGGCGGGATCCCGCTAAGAAGACTTGGGCCCTATAAATTATAAATAAGAAACATCTATTTTCTCGCACGATATAATAAAAAAAAAAATAGGAACGAAGGTGCGATAAGTAAGATAAGTAATAAGGACGACAAACTCGATGTAAGATATATATACATATATATATATATATATATGTATAATGTATATATATGTATATGTATATGTAATACCACTCGATCTAAGCTCTCTTATATGAGCAGCGTTTGGACTGTGATATTAAAATATGAATGCGCTATGACTCGTTTTCCATGTATATTTAATACTCTTAAGCTGTAACTGTACTTTCATCACAATATCATTTGAAAAGTGAATAAAGATGCGACGCGGCCTTACCTATAACGCATTGTAAAAAAATTAATTGCGAGTTAATTGAACAAGGTGGTTTTTCCATTTTTTCACTCATCCTGAATGCCACTCAACGTCTAGCAGAAATTCGCTGCACTTTGCATCAAAGAATGTCTTCTCTTTGCGCAATTAATTTTTTTACTTATCGACTAATTTAATCACACTGTGTTTTATAGCCATACACATGTACGTATACACGCATATATGTATTGCGCACGCATTTAATAATTTATTTAAATTGATATAATAAACCTGAGAAACAGTCCGTGTAATTTAGACGTTAAGGACAGTAAATATTTGCGTATTTGTACTATAAATGAAATGACGACACGTTTGATAAATGCACAGAAAGTTGTATAAAATGTACTGTTATTTAGGTACTAGTAAAAATGCTTCATGTTGCACCTTAACATTTTTCTTCGTTTCTTTTATTATGATACCTTTCCCTTAAAGTTGGGCATTATTTGATTGAGAAATTATTCGAATTTCAAAAGATTTCAAACAAGATTTCAAGAGATTTAATAGATTTAAAATAAATTTAAAATATTTTGAAAATTTGTAAAGCTTGAATATTTAGATCGAAAGTAGAAGTTAAATAAGATGAAACGTATTATCATTTAATTTGGTAAATTAATTATTGAAGGCGAGACATTTATCTTCAAATTCTTGACCCCCAGCACTATAATTTGTGATTTCATAAACGTCTCGAATTGTTTCGATAAATGTGTCTATAAATAGCTTGACTAAGTCTATTCTAGATAGACAAGAAAAAATTGTTGATAAGAAATGGGAAAAATATGGATTAATATAGACCCGTATAATCTAGGAATTGATTGATTGAATATCTCTTTATCGTTTCAACGAATAACTGAATAATACTCGTGTGTCAAATATAGCAATTGGCGTGATTGCCCTTTATGAAAAACACTCTTGCCAAAGTACTTCACGGATATTTCAAGTACGTTTCAGTAGATAATCCAATCAATGGGACACTGTGATTCATCCAGTTAAATATTAAACCTGTTATTTTCTCGGAGGTAACCGCACACCAATTATTACAGTAGATCAGCACCAGGAATTTCAATGTCATTGTATACTTGACACTGATAAAATTAATAATATAATAATGATCGTTCTTTTTCATTTTTTTAATATAAACATATCAAAGTTTATTCAGGAATCGCGATCAGTTTCAAACTATATATGCAGTATGATTAATTAGTTTCTCTCTGTTTAATTTTTAATGTAATTTTTGTTGATTCTCCACACCCAGTAAATAGTTTTCTTGACTCAAAGCAACATTTCTTTGATATACCTACGGTTAAAGAAAAACTTTCTTTGACTTAAAAAAAGTATTTTTGATTCAAAGAAATTTTCTTTAATTAAAAGAAAATGAAATTTTTCGTCGTAACTAATGAAACTTGCCTCTAGGTAGATTAAAGACAATATAAATTAATTAAATTCCCATTATAAATAAGTTTATTTATTTTATTTACCAAATTTAAGATTTATCATTCAATATAAAAAAAAAAAATAAGAGTGCGTGATATTTTACCACAATAAGAATTTAGTTTCGCCAATTTTATATTTACAACAATAGATATTTTTTATTAAGGGCGTTTATTATTATTTTTTAAAATAAAAGTTGTACATAGAAGAAAAATAAAAAACCCGGGTAATCTACATTTTCTCAAATGGTAACACAAAATTCAATCTAAAGTAGGAAATCTACCTTTCTGACAGTATATTAAAGATAACATCTTTTTCCTACAGGTCGGTAAAACAGAAGTTGAATCTAAGCTTTCGTTTGGTATGTCAAATGGGTCAAATCAAAATGTGTAACATGTAACAGTGTGCGTTTTGCCTCTGTGTTTGTTTGTGAATGTCTTGTTGTTCAAAATAATAAAAGCAATGACACTTCCGAAACACTTTAATTGTAGTTAGTAAGTACCTAATTCTTCAATTAAATATATCTTTAAATTAAATTCCATGCTATTATTGTTGTCATAGATTAAAGGCCAATTATAACCTACAAAAATGGAGTTAAAGAATTATATTTTACATTCACCGATTGATTTAGTCGATTGTGTGATCGATGAAGTTGCTTTGGAAGGTTTAGATGGAATAACCTTGGAAGGTTTGTATTCATTTTGTATATAACTCATGAATTATAAGAAATATTTAACCTATCAAACATTGGAAGTGGATTCAAGCCTTAACCATTATTGTACAATCTCTAATTATTACTCATTTGACTCAAAAAATAATAGAATTATGTATTTTTCCGCAACATAGCGGTACTCCTTTTTTAAACGAAAATATGTCTACAAAGCGAAAAAAAGCCTAAATTTATTGATTAATTTTACACTGACGTTCCTAAAAAAAATAAAAAACCTTTCATAAATTTTTCAGCATTATGGCAACGTTTGGCAATTCGATTTCACGAACAACTGCCATTAGCAGATTCATTTATGGAACAGATCTGGTCAATTTGTGCGAATGTCAAAGGATTTTCATTTTTCGAATTAAAAAAATCAAGAGAAAAACTGATTATTTTCGACCGTTTCGAATTGATGAATGAAGACGAACCGAAAAAAGCTGTAAGCATATTTTAATATTAACTATGAAAATTTTTAAAATAAATAATGATGAATAAATAATAATAAAATTTTCTTTTTCAGAAAATTCCAAAGGATATTTACCCACACTTCCCAATCGATGATATGCGAAATGGCATTAGAGGATCCTGTTCTACATACAACACCCGGACGGATATTACATTCAATGCAAGAAATTATTCTCTTGCAGATATCATCCATAACTATGATCAAAGATTTGTAATAGTTGCTTCCCAAAGTTTAAGAGAGCGAGCCTTAATAGGCGATACTGCTTGTCCTGTGATTGAAATGAATGTTTTACAATATTGCTTTCTAGAAAGAGTGGGTCGTGCTCGATACTGTGGAGATGTTTCACATGGTAAAACGGGACTCAGCACCTTGTCCGATGATCCTAAATCTATGTTCTATTACAGAAAGTATCTTCTTAAACAGAAATTAATTACAAAGCAGGCATATTCTGAAAGAGTCTCGGGGAACAGTTACAGTAGCAGCTTACTTCACTTAACAAGGTTTTATGTCGAAAGAAAACCAAAGTTTATTTTATTGTCAGAAAGTATTATCAATTACTTGAAAACAAAGGAAAATTACATTGCTAGTTATGACGAAGTCAAGGAGAAGCTGCAAATAAAAGTACCGTTGAGAAAGATTTTTAAGACTCCTTTACTGAAGAATATCATCAAAACTGATATCAAAGTACCGTATGGAAATCTCCATCCAAAAACAACCGAGTGGCAAAAGAGCGGTTACGCCTTAGCAGATAAATTAGTAAGAGCTATTCAACTTATGGATCCAAATGTTGATATCAATCAATTTTGGGGCAAACATAACGGGACAGAAGAAGATGATTCTTATGATTTGGACATATCGAAGCAGAAATTAAACTTTCCCTTCTTGAAACAAGCGAATCGGCTCGTGGAAGAATCTCGACAGGGTGGTTTAAGTCAAACAGAACTTGGAAGCAAACTAGGAATGACAAAACTGCACTCGCGTACGATTCTGCGGAATCTGGTGAAGACGAAAATCGTCGCTACCTATATGAACGATGTTGGAAAGCAGAGAGTTACAAAATACATATCTAAAAAATTCGAGAATTCAAGCGAAATGAGCAAGCAATTAGAGCAAGAAATGGATAAAATGAAGGAGTTTAATAGGACTTCCCAGGAAGAACAGAACGAAATTCTCCCACCCAATGTACCAATTGAAGTTCCGATTGAAGTTGTTTATCCTATGCATCAAGAAGTTATGGATAACAACGAATTGCAGAATGAAGAAGTTCGGAAAGATGAGAGATTATTTCCAAGTGTGAATAGGATTCTCAAAAAGTACAATACTTTAAAATCTCGAGCCCATTTTAGATATACAACTTTGAACCTTTCCCAGTTACATGCGACAGCTTTTTGGCATCCGAATCAAAATCAAGTTGGTATTATCCACAATGAAGAACTTGAGAATGTGACTATTGATAAAAATGTGATCAAGGATGTGAAGGTTAAACTCGTTTGTTCGAAACCGCAAAGTTTAACAAAGACAAAGACTGTTACTGGATTCTTGGAGAATTTGAAAAATAGCGAAAAAAAGAATGTGACGTATAGGTTGTTGAAGAGAGCGAATTTGGTTATTGAAGCAGTAAAAGTTAGTAAAGTCATTGATGACGCTTCCAAGCTGTTAAAGTTGATAAAAGCAGAAGAAGATAAAGAAGGCTATGACGTCCGGATCGATAAAAAGTCTCTGGCAAGATTGTTGCAAAGATTAGCGAAGGATAATCTTGTAAAGTATATAAAACTAACTATCACTGATGGCGAAAGACAGAAGGTAGTAACTTATATCTGCGATCCGTCAATCGACAAGAATGATTCTTTAATCCAATCTGCTGTTGAGCAAGCAAAGATCAAATTCTGCTTGCTTAGGGCGCCAAATATCAGAGTTTCGAAAAATGGATCTACACACGATAAAAAGCGAAAGCGAGGAACAGTTAATGTCGTCCACCCTGTAGATGCGAACAGCTCCGACGTCAATATCATTCTTGATTCTAGAATAGGAAAGAAGTATGGATACAATCCGAAATTCCTGAGAATGAAGGTCGTTCACATTCTCCTTTTCTATTTGATCTATGACCATCCAGGACATCTTAACGTCTCTAAGCAGGAGCAAATAAACAAACTAAAAAGCGAGGGTGCTGCTATTGATGATGAAGTTGCTGCGGATATAGTTGAAATTTTCACTAACGAAGTCAACTGGAAAATGTTCATTCCACCTCTTCCGAAACATCCAGGTTGGGCAGACGGGTGGGCCTTAATGACTGATGTTCTCCTTCGTATTCCACTTTCCATTTTTACAAAAATATACAACATTCCATACGTGATACCGGAAATTGAAACCTACTTGGACCATCCAGTCAAAAAACACTTCCTAGTAAAAGATCTCTCTACAAATCTTCGACATCTACTTCTAAAATCTCGAAAGTATATCTTTACCATCCATGAAACCATAACTCGACTTTGCTATCTAGGCCTCGTTCAATTTGGTCCTCAGAAACTCAAGGAGAAAGATCAAGTTTTCATCTTCCTTAACCGAAGAACTCAACTTATGGACACAACCTCTTCTGCTATTGGCTACCACAAAATCGAGGACAAAATCTATCCAGTAACAAAGTACGAGTTTCAATCTCTACCAGATGTCGAGAAATACTGGTACGACATGTGGGAAATTTGTATTGATACTCCTCTAGGAGGAAGACTAGCAGTTCAAGGAAAAGACATTCTGTTGGAAGATCTTTCAAAGAAGGTTGCGATGTTGAAGGCATCAAAACCCAGATCTCCAGATGAAGTTTTAGCCAAAGACAATGGTGAAATTCCTGGTGATCGTCAAGGTGCAGCAGGAATAGATTCCGCTTTCTTTGCTCACCTAAAAAGAAACTGGATCTGGGGCAATTCTAACTACACGTATCATCAGTACAAACCTATTTCGAGCCAGCGAAATATCGAGAATTTCCAAAATACGACACTGGAGGAAGTTATTGAAAAGAATGCCCAGTTACACGCTACTCAGAAAGAAAATCCGAAAAAGGTGAAAGCTAAAAAGGCTGTAAAAGCAAAACTGAAGTCAAAAACCCCAGCGAAGCCTAAAACGCCAGTGAAACCTCCACCAGTTAAAACTGTGCCAAGGACTCAACCCAGGAAGAAGGCTTATGTACGAAGAGTCATGCCTCGAAAGCTAACAGTTAGAAATCGCGTCAAGTATGACGAAGTCGATTATCGAGCATTGCAACGAATGGATAAACTTCGAGTTGACTGGGAACCACATGAAGATAATATTCTTCTCATGTGCAAGGTCGCAATGATGTATCTTTTCCCAAATCCTAGAAAACAATTCGTGACTTTTATTGCTGTTCGGGATGCTTTGAGATCGTATTCAACATCTTCGCATAATAAAACGTCACGAGCTTGCCAAAGAAGACTTTTGTATATGTTGAAACAACCACAAACGATCAGCAGTGTCATGTTAGGAATTGAGGAGATAAAACAAAACTACTTTGTAAACAAACGTTTCGGTGGTTTGGTAGATCGCATTAAGGGCGAGTGCCACAACCCAATAGAATATGAAGAAAAAGTAGCGAAGGTTTTTCAAGAATTAGTGTCTTACATCGCGAAGAAGTACTACAGTATTTCTAACATGGAGCCAAGAGATCCAATTATTATGCCCCACACAGTGCAGGAATTTAATCTCTTGTATGAATTAAAACACCCTTCAAAAACGCTTAGACACAGAGGATTCACCATCGATGTTCAGAGTATAAGCGACATTTATTCTGCGATGATCAATTCTGTAATTCACAGTTCGATGTGTTCTGGCAAAGATAGAAGAACCTGGGCTTATCAGCTGTTCAAAGTTTACCAACAGTACCCTGAGGATCTTTTGAGGGCTGCTATGTTTAAAATCAGATCTGATCAGATGGTATCAATCAGAAAAACTTGTACTACGACTTTTCACAAATATGGAAACTGCATGCCGATGAGTAGTTCTCAGTACCAGTTGAGTCTTAGTTACTATTATAAATTCCAGACTAAGTGGCCCTATGGTGTCTATTCTGAATCTTATAATCTTCTATTGAAGCTGATTCAGTGGCATTCTGAGAACCAAGCACCTGAGTGTAATTTCGCTGTGCCTCGAGGAGTTAAAGGTACAGAAGTTTTACCCATCACTGGAGGAATCGTTGCTGGAATTCACGATTTATTTGCGAAGGACCAGTTGGACTTTGATATCGAGATGCCTGATCAGATTATCATGCTGGATCCCAGGCTGCAAGAAAAGGATGAGCAGTACCTCAAAATCGCAAAAAGGTATCAGTCTCTGCTGATGAACTATGCCTTTGCTAATGAGACTGCTGGACCCAGAGGTGATGCTAATTTTGATGTCGAAAGCCAGAGGAGAACCGACCTGGAATCTGTTCATGTGGAAATAGAGGGAGGACACGGAGGACAAATGGAAGTTGTTCAAGACGAGGCACAGGATGAAAGTCAAGAAGAAAAACAAGAGGAAGTAATCGAAAATGTAAACTCAGTATTTTTGAAAGAACCTCAGATAGAAATCGAAAATTTTGATGTCCGCAACCTTAAAAGATGTTTCGACAGCGAAGATGAAGATTCTGAAGTAGTTGGTAAAAGACCTAGGCTAGAAATTGAAAATCCTGATCCAGTTTTTAAACAAACAATTGAAAATGAAGACGAAACGGAAAATGTAAACGAAACAGACAGAGATAAACCTGTAGGATATCGAACATCGAAACAATATTATGCTCTGAATTTGAAGAAGATGCAAAATCTTTTAAAAAATATTAAAGAACCAAGTCGATCTCTTCAACGAGCTTTGGCATTGCAACAACAGCATCTCGAAGCTGATTTACAATTTGTGAGTGGAAATTTGAATAAAAATGAGAGAGAAAATGAGATTGAAAGAGAAAACGAAATTGAAATAGAAGATGAGTTTGGAGGGAAAAATAACTTTGGAAGAGAATGTGAATTTGAAAAAGGAAATGAAAGTGAAAGAGAGAACGAAATGGAAAGAGATATTTTACCTAAAGATCCTCTTCAGGTTGATCATGAGGCTGAACAACAAATTTATTTGTCTCGAACGAGTGCTGCAATTGATGGTACTGATCCAAATGATCCAAAGTATACTAGATTGGGAATGCTGAAGATGAGGGAAGAGTTTAATGACATTAGTGTTGCTGATAGTCATCACGCTCATGATTTCTTCGTCGTAAATTCTTTTAATATCTTTTACTCGCTGAAGCTACCAGAAATTGAAAATCCTAGAAAGCTTGAGGTTCATCAAGGCTATGAAGTTCCTGCAGAGATAATACCCTTAAATTTTAATTCTGTAAATAATTTGATTACTAAAATTAAAACTTATGCTACATTTCCTAAAAATCACCTCTCTTATGAAGAGTTCCAGCAAATAGTGTCTGAAAACTCAAACATCAAGTGGAATTTAATCGATAAGATCTACCAATTTATAAAAGAAAAAAGGGAATTAGGGGCAACTTCGCAAGAAATAGAGGTGAGTAGAAACATTACAAGGGAACATTGAATTGTTTAAAAATTGGAAATTAAAAACTGCAGAAGTAAAGTAATGACAATCTTACTGTTTTGATTCATAATTTTTCAGGAAACATTCGGTGAGTTGGGTGAAACAGCATGCGAAATTCTTTCATTGTTGTCAGAATTCCGACAAATTATACGAACTGGTGTAACAGTTGTCCGTTATATTCATAATCAATACATGGACCCCTGGTTGATTCATTCCTACAAAATTCCTCGCCTTGAACAAGAAGCTCAACCTTTGGTACCAAAAGGTTCTGTCTACGTTTTAGAAGACGAACCGAAAAAGTCCAAACAAAAGTCTCCGAGAAAGTCTAATTCAAAATCTTCAAGGTCTATGGAAATTTCGGAATCGGATCCAAATGTGGTTCCGATGGAAGAAATCAACTCTGAAGGTTTAAACGAACTTAGTCGACTCAGCACTTCTGAAGGTGCTGAGTCCTCTGAAGAAGGTCAGATCAGACGAAGTTTGAGGAAGAAAACTGCTTTGCTTAAACAAATTGATGTTTTTAGAGCAGCACAAATGTTGAATTTGGAGTAAGTTTCTTCTATTTTATTTGTAAAAATAGTATTTAAATTGAAATTTATTTCTATATATCTAAAATTTATAAAAATATTTGATTCAATTTATTATTTCAGTTCAGCGGAAGAGATAAAAGTAGTAATAAAACCCTGGATTCGGGTAGACGGCACTTTAAATCGAAGAGTCCTGGATAGAATGATGGGAGCAGTTTTATCTTACTGTATAAAACATCCTGGAGCAACATTAAGTAAAGTTCAAAACAGATTTGTTCCAGCGCTTCACCCTTTCCATACAAGAGAATTAGTTGAGGTCAGTATATTTTAAAACTAAAGCTTGTTTACACCTTAAGGGTATTAGATCAGTTTTACCTAAAAATTTGTTCTCTTTATTTTACTTAATAAATAATATGAGCACCGCTACAGAGCCAAAACAATGTTTAATTATAATATTTTGTTAAATAAAATGAAAAGATCGCATTTTGATATTACGACTGATCAAATGCCTTTAAGAAAATTAAAATTGCTAACACTACTGAAGTAGAATGCTTTTGAACTTGTAAGCTTTACATTAATTCTATTTTATTCATTTATATGCAGATGTTAGTAGATTTGGAATGTTTGAATGTGAAAGTCCTCAAGACGCCTCGAGTGAATCTCTTCACGAAACCAGTTAATTTACAATTTTGTAAGTATATAAAAAATTCTGTGCTTCGCGCCTTATCTCTTGAAAGTAATTCGTTACTTGAAGGAAAAATGAATTGGTTATCTGTAATATTTCTTAGGAAATTATTGAGTTATTGGAATTCTAATTATATTTCAATTACAACTGTGAATAAAAGTGTAAACGAAATTTAAAATATTGTCAATTTCTATGTTTAATATTTTTATTATTAAAAAAGAGAGTTTACATTGGTGTTAATCCTCCTTTTAAGTTAAAACTATTCTAAAAGCAAAATTCATCATATTAGAAATTATTCACTTCAAGTTACGAATTACAAACTTTGTAATATTGTATAAAATATGAAATTTCTGAATTTTTGAAATTTTAGTAGATCAATTTCGAAATCTTACGAAAACTGATTACGAAAACTTAACATTTTGAGTTTTTTTCATTTATAAAATTTCATTTTGAATAATTCCAATTTGAAATTGCTCAAAGCGAAACGCTTTAAAATCAAATTTTTAACCTCTTCAATTAAAAATTGTTCAATTTTAAAGCATTTCATCTATACATGTTTAATGTTGAACCCTCAATTTAAAATTTTTTATTTTTAAAGACAACCGACTTAAAAATATTCAAGTTTAAACAATTTAAAAATAAAAATTTTCTACTTTTGAATGCTTTCGATTTTAAAATTGTTCGATTCTTTTGCATTTCTAATCAGCTCCTAGTACATACAATCTTTTTATTATATGATATGTAATTTTGGTATTTCAATTCCATGTTTTAATTTTTAGCGGGAGTTCCTGGCTTGGCCCAGGATGAGGAATTAGTGATAGAATCCGAAATAGGAGCAACGCTGAAATTTGGCACATATTTAAGCAGCAAAACCTACAGTTCAGACTTTCTTTCGTAATTATTTATAATATAATTACATTTTTTTACGTGTCATGTAAAATATCACAATCGAGTGTTTGATTGGATTTATTTAAGGGATTTATGCATCGTTGATAAGCTAATTGTATTCGCCTGTTACATACCTATTAGGGTTTTTGAATGTTCTACATTAGAGTAATAAATTAAGAAAAATACACATCAATATTTGGAGTATAATACGATAGATTTCTTTCTGTAACTGTAACAGTCACTTAACTACAATAACCGAATCGTGATTATTTTCCGGTAAGTTGTCACTGTTAAAAATTATTTTTCCCAATCAATTATTTTACATGGTTATGAGTTTAGTTCTGTAAAATCTGTTTATTTTTATTCCGATGAATTTCTTAACTGCATGCACGTAAGTTTACCTTACCCCATAATAATATTCTTTCTAACGATGCAATAAAAATCTCAATAGATTATTAATCACCCAATAGTATTGATAAAGATAGTTACGAACGCATAATAAATTGATTAAGCCTATGTGTACATCTCACACTTGAAAGTGATGTTCACTACTTAAAAGTAAAGTATAAGAAATCATTGCTAAGTAAACCACGTCATAAGAAAAAGGTTGTGGTTCATTCGAACTAATTAATACATTGCAAAACACTACCTGTGTCTGGAATTGAATATAGTGTGTTCTTATAGAACATTCGCAACGTAACAGAGAAGGTACTAATTTTTGGGAAATTGGACGTCGCGTTTACTTTCTTCACTTTCGTTTTGAATTTGAGATTTCATAATTCTCTGTGCAATATGTACAGTCTGTCTTTATTCCTCAATTCGATAGTCGTCAGACACAGTGTATAAATTGGCAACAAGGATCGAAACGATCTGAGTATCTGTTTCAATCGCAAAGTAAGTGGTCAGATGAAAATAGGAAAGTAAAAACTGAGGTACAATAGCTGGAATTTAGCCAGCTTCAGTGATTGCAGTGCTTCTTGCAAAAATTTTTACGCAGAGATTCTTACTGTATTATCCAACCTGCGCTTTCTTAGTTTCTTAACATACACGTCCAAAACTTTTACGCATATTCAGTACCTAGCAAGCACATGAATCTCCCTTTCCGTTGTTCCTTTGTTCGTTGGTCAGTTTGATCTGATCTGGGAATTCATTGTAAAGCTCAACCTACAAATTCACAATTGAAAATTAGATTTTTTCTTCTTTCTAAATGGGAAAATTTGTAAAATAAAAGTTAAGGGCAAACACTGAATCAGTATTTACCTCACTCTCTTGGGCTAGAGCGTTCTTTGCTATCGTTTGAAAAGCTTGTTCAACGTTAATTCCTTCCTTCGCACTTGTTTCGAAGTAGGGAATATTGTTTTTAGATTGACACCACTGTTGAGCTCTTTTAGTGGATACCTTAAAATAAATAAAGAATACACCAATTAGTTAAACAGAAATTAGTATTGAAAATTATTCTTAAGATTCTTTGAACTTACAGCTCTGTTTTCGAGTTCGACTTTATTTCCAAGAACAACAAATGGGAAATTATCTGGGTCCCTTGGCGATGCTTGTATTAAAAATTCGTCCCTCCACGAATCTAAAGATTTAAAGGAAGTTGGTGCTGCGACGTCAAAAACAAGAACACAACAATCTGCACCTCTGTAAAATGCTACTCCGAGCGATTGGAATCTTTCTTGTCCCGCGGTATCCCAAATCTAATAGATATTATAACATAAATGTCAATTGCATTTTCGATGGATTTTTAAGTATAACAAAGAATGAATGTATGAAGAATATTTACCTGCATAGTAACTATCCTATCGTCAACCATAACTTCTTTAGTGAGGAAGTCAGCACCAATAGTGGCTTTGTATTGGTTGCTGAATTTTTTGTTGACGTATTGATTCATTAACGATGTTTTTCCCACACCTGAGTCTCCGAGGATGATAACTTTCAAAAGGACTTTCTTACGAGACGCCATTTTGTATCTTCTATACTGTTACAATCTGATCAAATACCATCGTAAATCGAGGGTGAATTACTTCGGATTTCGATGAACACTTATTACATATGATCATGAATTTTCAGCAATGAATGCAAGCGAATTTAAGCGAATTATTTTTAAAATGTTTCGTTAAACCATTCAAGATTAATAGCTTATCAGAAACAAACATTTTTTAATAGCAAACCTTTAAGAATGAACAATTTTAAATCTAAAGCCCACTAAAGTCTTTCTACATAATAACAAATATGAGAATTTTACAAATTGGAGCACTAGATATTTTTAATAATTTCAAATTTATTTCATTCAATATTGCATAATTTCAAGGGATATCAATTGAAATATAAATTTATTGAGTAAGTTTCTCTTTTAATTTATCCAAATTATTTTCTGAATGATCTTGGCAAATACCTCATATTAAAAAATAAAAATAGTGATAAAAATGCAATGGAAAATGAGCGAATATTAATTTTGTAAAATCTTACCTTCTAGTCAAACTGATGTTCACAAAGAGGCGAAAAAAGTCCAAATGTTTTTGACTACAGAATCAAATAACTGGTCAATACATCCTCGAATTAGAACGCACTTATTTCAGCTTTGATTCAAGCTGGCAAACAAAGTAACCTACAAGTAAAAGAAGCTTAAATGAGCTGTATTCTTACACTAAGAATGTGATAATAAGGCTTAGCCAGAAATTCCAAACGCCATGTTAAGCGAAATTTGCACAAAAATCAAAACAACATTCGTCATAATCATCAAAAAACACACTTCCTAACAATGGAAATTATTTTACTACGCAGATGACTCCTATAAAAATATTGACATCATTAAAGGCGTTTTCGAACTCACTTCAAATATTTTTATAAACATCCTAAAATTTGAATATTCCAAACACTTAATTATTCTTGACAACTAGGTAATGATTCATCGAACGTCAGTAGGAACAATACACCCCTTTTTAAATGACGTATTACTGAAAAACTAATTGCTACGAGAAAATTTGGAGCACAAAAAATGACACTCCGAAACTCCATATTTAATTCAGGCAGAAAAGTCTAGTGATTGAGACAAAAAAGTAATTTAAGGTGATTACGTTTAATGAAAACAAATTAAGAATTCTCAACAAAATCCTACTCACTCAGTAGCAAAGGCTTTGAAATCTGTCAACACGCGATCTTGATCTTAGGATTTTTCTGATTGCCAAGAAGTTGCTTCACAAAATGTCAATTTATGATTGAACACGAAATATCACAGTCAATTCGAAGAATCGAGGGACAACAATTTCGTTAAAATCACTTGAAATTTGGAAGAAACGGAGTTAAATGATGCTTTTGCTCCAACTGCACACAAAGAAAATGGCGTTTTAGGAAATCACGAGTGAGAGTGAGTGTAATCAACTGACGATGTCGTCACCTGTTCACTGTGTATCGATTCATTTTTCTCGAAGGTCGAGGATCGACAGGATCGACTCTAGAGCAACTTCAGGAACTATATACACATATATATAAAAGTGCATTGATAAGGGCACAAACGGCACAAAGGTATGCGATAGAAAAAAACTTGGAAGAAAAATATGTGACTTCAAATTTAAAAACAGTGATTACTCTCAAGCAGAAGAATCCTTTGACGAATTCAGTTTTAATTTTTTATTGATAACAAAACAGTTATGACTGAATTTATAAGTTTTATACTCACGAGGTTATAAAAAAGTCTTGGTACTCTGCTCTTTTGTACCACGTACATTAACTTTCATTGAGAAATTGTTACGGCAATCACTGCAGCTGACAAGGGATCTCGTCTTTTCCCCTTCTTTTAATTTTTAAATACTTCAGGAACGTATCAAAATGTTAAATTTTTGTAGGTAATATTTTTTTTTGTTAATAATATAAATATTAATTTAAATTGACACCAACTTGTTGTTTTCAATGATTTCAAAATAGTTATTGTAGATGAGAATGAAACCCTTTTCTAAACAATGCCCTACGGTCCTGAGTTCTTTAAAATACCAAAGCGTCGACTGATGCGTCATTGTTATCTGTCACTGGATTGAAAAGCCGCATTTAGTGTTATTTTCTGATTATATTACTGTGTTCAATATTGAGAACATTTTTTATCCTTTATTTGGTGAAATATTGATTTCTGGATTTATAGTTTGACCTTCCACTTAGATCGGTTGCAATTCAAAGAAACTTCATGGTGCGATGGTGGTGTAATGGTCAGCATAGTTGCCTTCCAAGCAGTTGATCCGGGTTCGATTCCCGGCCATCGCACACTTTTTTTTATTTTGCAGTAAAAGCAGAGAAAAAGTATTTGTTAAACTTTTGGAACCGCCTTTTCACACTTTTTTTATAAATTAAATTTGATAAAACAGCTTTTTAATTTTCTTTGGTTAAAAAATTTTGTTAATAATTAATATTAATTATTTTCTACATATAATTCCCTCATATTCCTACACATTCCCATCTTCTTCAAATTTCTTGTATTCCCAAATATTCCGATAGTTTCTCCAGGTTTCTCTATATTCCCGAATATTCTTTTGGGAATATATTCCTGATACAAAATACTCGAATTGATGATTGTCCCCTCGGATCTCGATTTCCGGTCCAAGCTAATCGGGAGTCGAGTGTCATCTAAGTTTTACCTGGAGCCACTTTTTTTTATGGCTAAATTACTTGCACTCGTCGTCAGTGAGCCTCTATGTTATTAATGTAAATTATGCAACCATAAATTCACTTTTAAATGTTTTTACTTAGGTTATTAAATTGTGATACATATATGTAGGTATGTAATTGTTATATAAATACAAATGTAAATTAATTTGCGTGTCGCCAATATTCTTTAAATTGATATCGTGCGATGGTGGTGTAATGGTCAGCATAGTTGCCTTCCAAGCAGTTGATCCGGGTTCGATTCCCGGCCATCGCACAC
>JAUEJJ010000021.1:2570401-2580778 GCA_032164275.1 Synergus coniferae | reverse complement strand
AGCACTCTCAAACTCACTAGTCTCACTCTGACAAGACTGACGGCTGACCACCACTGACCACTGAAGCACACTGAAGTCTGCAGGTTGACGTTGACCGTTGAGCGTGAACTGTGAAGTGACACCTATTCTGCACCTATACAAGATACAAGCTCAAAAAGTACATTTTTATACAAGATCAAGATGGCGGTAAACTAAATGCATCAGCGACATCAGCGTTCATCTATGTTCATGTCTATGTTCATCTATTAGTTTGTGTATTAGTTTACACAGAATTTACACGGGTGGTTTACGTGGCACTGCAACACAAACAATAAATCTATTTTTTAAATTACGCTCTAGAAATTTCATTATTGTATTGTCAACATTTTTTTGTAGATAAAAAAATCCAAAATGGGTAAGTTTAGCGGTTTAACATGAAAAGTTTATCGCCAGAAACTGATGGTCAATTGCATTGCAATATTTTACATATAACCTAAAAAATACGCCGGTTTTTTTCTCTTTTACTGTTCAGTTTTTATATTTTGTGATATGTATTGAAAGATAGTTTCATAAAAAATATAAATATTCTTCAATTAATTTTTTGAAATATTATATAATGTAGAAAAAGCATTACCAACGAACCTAACCTGGATATTTTTTACCGGGATTGTTTATCAGTTATTTATAGTATTTTACGTTTAATCACTTCAACATAAAATAATTTTTAAACTTAAACAATACATTGTTTTTCATTACGAACACATACCAATTATTGTTTTCTATGTTTTTTTTTCAGCTGTGACCAGTGGAGTATCCTTTGCCTTTTCTGGCATTATAACAGTGCTTCTTTTTTCTGGAATGCAAATGTATAAAAGCTGGCTTACTTCGACACAATTGCACACAATTCTTGGAGGATACATTGGATCCCTAGTTTTTATTTTTTCACTTACTGCCATTGGCAATCTAGAAACTATCATGTTTGGTAAATCTTTTCAAATGAAGCTCTTCCCTGAAGGTTTGTATTATTGAATAGAAGTAAGAATAGAATAAAAGTGGAAGACAACTAACCTTCATTTTACATTACAGTCTTCATTTCGTTGATCACATCCCTAATCGCCTGTGGATTGGTTCATCGTGTATCAACTACAACTTGCTTCCTTTTCTCTATGGTTGCACTTTATTACCTCAACAGGATTTCTCAAGAAACTTATTCTACAAGCGCACCTACTGCTTCCGTTTACACCAAGAAGAAGAAATAAAATTCGGAGAAGAAATCCTTAGTTTCTCAAAAATACCAATTTATGTTAATTGTCAATATTGTACTTTTTATACTATTTATCTGTAAAGTTGCATGACTTTAGAAATCATATGTGACGTTCGCCGAAGAAAGGAGTCTTAATCGAAAAAAATCGATATCGAAGTTTTTACATTTTTCGTTTGCTTCCTTACATAATGGAAAGAAAAGGAAAACGCGGCAGCGGCGCCGCTAAATGCTCGCCCTGAAAAATCTCATTTTTCGAGTAAGACCCATTTCTTCGGCGCACGTCACAATTATAACAAGATTTACTCTATTAAAGTAAGACATAATTTTTTGTAGGAATACGAAATGATAACAAAGATACCATTTACTCAAAAGACTCTAATTTTACAATTTCTTGGGAGACCTTTTGCTCGCTCTTTTATGTTTTTCAGCTTCTTCTTTATCACTAAAGTACTCATAACTATCATCCGAAGATTCTATGCCGACCGGAACTTTAGTTCGTGATCCATTGGTTATTTGTGGCTGATTCTCTAAGCCTGGTTTCTGATTTATGACGTGCTTGTATATGGACATTGCCTAAAAATGAAAAAAATCAATCACATTTGTTGCATATCAATCTACTTTTTCTCGACTTTTATACATTTCTCAACGTACCTGTCCCACAAGGTTTGACACGTCCCCAACGTTAC
Organism: Synergus coniferae; assembly: GCA_032164275.1. NCBI lineage: Eukaryota > Metazoa > Arthropoda > Insecta > Hymenoptera > Cynipidae > Synergus > Synergus coniferae. Next base: position 2,578,849 of record JAUEJJ010000021.1, on the reverse strand, counting down.
TGGGCAAAATCAGAGTATTATTCGTTCTTGCGAGTTCATTAAAAGCGTGGACATATTGCTCAGCAATAGTCAATGAAGCTGCATCCTTGCCATCTTTAGAGCCCAGCGCATTCGCGACAATCTCTAATCCTCGTGCTCGTGATTGTGCTATTGCAAGAATAGCAGCGGCTTCACCATCTGCTTTATTAATCTGTTCTTGCTTTTGAGCCTCTGAATAATTAAAATAAATTACTATTAGTTTAATTGTACCTATGAAGTGTAGTAAATCGCAGTCATATTAAAGGAATTTGAAAAACTAGCATAGTTTCAGTTTTCTTTAAAATATCTCTGCATTGTTGGACTATTTTTAAGGTTTTAAAAATTTAACAACAAATGCACCCACCTGAAACAAGAATTCTCGCTTGTCTCTGTCCTTCCGCAACGTTAATTTCTGCTACTCTGACTCCTTCGGATTCCAAAATCGAAGCTCGTTTCTTTCTCTCTGCCTCAACTTGCATCTGCATTGCGTCATGTATTCTAGGAGGCAATCTTATATCACCTATAACAGCAAATATGTAAGGTAAATAATAAATAATATCTAAAAAAATTAAACACAAAAATAAAAATATATATACTAACGAATTTCGTAACGTAGACATGTGATTCCCCAAGCCTGACTTGCTTTGTTAATACTTTCAACGATGTTAACATTAAGACCTTCTCTTTCTTGGAAAACTTTATCTAAGGATATCTTTCCTAATTCTGATCTCATGGTTGTTTGTGCTATTTGAATTATGGCGTATTCAGGATCCTCGACACCATAAGATGCTAAGTATGGGTCGTTGACCCTCAGGTATAAAATTCCATCAATATCCAGTGTAACATTGTCTGTTAATCAAGATACATTATTAATAAAGTCCCTTAAAGAGAAAACATGTTTTATATTGCTTTTCTACGTTTATTCATTCACCTGATGTCACTGCACTCTGTTTTGGGATATCAATTGCCAATTCCTTTAAACTTTGAACGTACTTGACTTTATCAACAACAGGAAGTAATATATTCAGACCTGGTTCTAGGATTCTAAAGAATTTTCCCATTCGTTCTACAATCCATGCCTAAAAAATATATTAGTTTCATGAATTATTTCTAATTGGAATTTTGTAATTCTATAAAAAAAATACAATGCACCAAGAAAATAATTTGAAGAATGTTAAAAAAGAAATTTTATAACAAAAAAATTATTTTGATTTTTAAAGTAAATTATTAAGGAGTAAATTTTTGTGAAATTCCAGATTTCCTAACCTCTTGTTGTGGGACAAACATAACGATAGTATTGATAGGAGTGCTGCTCTTTTCTCTAACTTGAAGACTGTAAACTGGATGCGGATGTGCAAATGATGCGAAAAATCCATTTTCTGCAATAGCTGCAGAATTCTATAAAATAAGATGAATAGAATAATAAAACGAATACTATATATCATATACATTGTAGGTTATGTACAATTTAACTCAAAGATTTATTCACACTTTGCGTTAAAGAACTTACCCTTAAAACGCCCAAATTACGGGCAAGTAATCTTGTCCTATTCATCATTTTGCTTGATAAAAACACACTGATAAATTTTTACATACGTTCACTCTTTTTGCTATTTATGTTTTACAACTTCGCATACATATTTAACCCGTCGTCACGCTGTTTCAAACATGAAAGATGACTGAGCTGATGTATGTAATTCCACGTTTGATTACATTTTCTTATTTGATACTATAAAGTAAGTGACACGGTGAATAAATCAGAATATTTGTATTGTAATACTATTGGAATATTATTTTGACTTGAAATGTAAAATTTTATGTAATTATTGTTTATTTTTATTGTGAATTTTATAAAAATATATACTCACGAAGCTATTTTGGCTTAAATTTCCCGCGTGAATTTGATTTTAATTGAAGAAACCAATAGCGTCGTGCTGTCAAAGTTGGCTCCCTGTGCGCGTATCGCGTGTTGGCTTCCCGCTGGAGAAATTCTGCTATTGGCTCTAATGAGGCGCGCGATTCAAACTCGAATTAAATTAATTCGATTTTGAATCACGCGCCAAATTTTGACCAATGGCAGGTTTTTCCAGCAGGAAGTGCGTTTTATTGTGGCGACATTGTGAGTGGGTGCAATGACTGCCATGGCCCACCATGAGAGTGCCATGACTGCCATGTGCATGTGCTTCTTCCAGACTTCTTCCATTTACAAATTTTCCTCAAAAGTATAATAAAAAAAATCGCAATAAAATTTAAAAAATGTAAAATCTTATTGGAATGTCTGTAAATCTTAGAAGCTGGACATTTTTTATTTACAGTCAGTAAGCCTGGTACTAAGTGAAAATGGAGAATTTCACAGACAAGGTAATTCATGTCAAAGATTCTAACCAAAAATGTTTTTGAATTTTGCATTAATAACGTAGATCGCAATAATATTAATTAATTTTATTAATTTATCGCCAAAAAATATATCTCACTCTATGATAGTTAAATTATTATAATTTATTACGAAAAACTATATGAAAAATCTAATTGCCTCCTAAAAATAACTACTTTTAAGGTTATGATTTAAATTTTAAAAAGACAAGAAAAACAAAATATATTCTAAGTTGTTCCAGAATTTCCCAAACTTAGGTGCGCATTTATAGCTTTAATAAAGTAGAATTGTTTTTTGTATAATTATAAAAAAAACACGTATTATTACAATAAACTTTGAATGTTTTAAATCTAGAATCCTTTTTATTACTTGATTTATAGATTTATATGGATGACATTGAATTTCAAGAGGACGGAAATGTCAGCGATTTAGAGGGAAGACTCTACGCTGAGATTTATTATTCAAATGAAGTTCACAATCCCGGAGAGAATTTGGAGGATGGTATAAAAACTATACAAGATATTAAAAATGCAAGCCAGGCTAGTAATCAGAAGAGTTCTATACCGGTTCAAAATAACGGATTAGAATTGGAGAATGTCAACAATCCGAGCAATTCTTTTGAAAACAATGATTCTCCAAGAAATGATCAAACAGATCAAACTGATTTAGAAAATGCAAAAAAGAATGTAGTGTCAAGTTACGTTAATGTTAATTTTTATGCTGATAAAAATATAAATTTACAAAAGCAACTAAATGTAGAAACGCAATCTAACAATATTCTAAGGGAAGACTCCAATAGAATCGTTGACGAAAACATGAATCCGCAAGAGGAACTGGATAGAAATTTGACCCCAAAACAAAAAACCCCCACACAGAAGAAGAATGAAACTCCTAATAAGGAAACTGAAAATTCTTCTACTTCAAATTCAACTAGAACAGAGACATCTGACAATAAAAAAAAGAAAAAAATGAATGAATCTCCTCAGGTTTTAAATAACTCTCTTACTACTCCCAAGTCTAGAAAAAGGACTTTTGGAATGGATAAAGATTCTGGCGGAGCAAATAAAAGGAGGAGTCTCGAGTCCGACAAAACTTTTCTAAACAATACACCTAAAGGTACAAAAGGGGAGGCAAATGGAATTATGTTAACTCCAGTTTCATTGAATGCAAGCAAATTCTCTGATGAAAGTTCTGTTTTAATCAGTCCAGCAACTATGGCATTTCTTTTTCCACCTGAATCCAATGGAGGTAAGAGAATGGAGAATAAAAATAAAAAAGCGGGATCTAAGAACAAAATTAAAGCAGTGAAACTCAAGGTCACAGAAATAAAAAATTCGGAAATTCCAGCTGAAGTTACACTAACTCCAAATTCAAAACAATTCAAGAAGACTCAGAAATCAACGCAAAAGGATGAAATCATCGAAATCATCTCTTGCGAGGATTCTTCAGACGAGGACCATCTGATTTTAGAAACTCCGAAAGTCGAAAGACAAAATCAGAGTAAAAAATCTAGAAAAGAAATGCCGAAGTGGTTAGACGTTTGCTCTGATTCTGACGAATCTATTCTCGAAGTTCCGGTACCTCCAAAACCTCCACCTCCAGTTATTGATTTAAATGACTCAAAAAGTGATTCATCTGATAGTGATGATAGCAGTAGTGATGGAATTTATGTTGTGAATTCCAAGTTTCAAACGGAAAGCATGAAAAGAAGTATTGCTTTATCTAACTCTAATTCTAAATATGATCCTGATTCTGAACAGAAATCAGAAGATAATTCTAAGGTTCCAAAAGAAATTCCTGATGTAATTTTAATTAATAATTCCACCGAAAATTCGGTAGAATTATTTAAACAGAATTCAAGACCTCGCCTTTCTTCTGAGCAGTCGAATCATACAGAAACTTCAGATTCTAGTTATTCAGATTTTCGAGTAAATGAAAGAATGGATTCAATTAGTGAAAATCTGATTTTAAACTGTACTGCAGTTGAAAAATGTGCTAACAGTTTGGAAGAAGGAACTGAGAATGCAACTGAGTATAATGAATATGTTGAGCCTCTGAATGATCTTGCAGAACCAAGTACTTCTAGAGCTTCTGGTTCATTTGCACAAAAGAAGACAAAGAAAAAATGTGAGCAGGACTATAAAAGTAGTAAAGAGAAAACTGATGAAGAATACTTCTTTGAGCCAATGTCGGTCAAAATGAAGGCTTTTTACTATAATTCTTGGGGTGGTGAGGAATTCAGCGTAGAAAATGTTCAAAAAAAAATGAGAAGTATGTGAATTTTTATTACTTTAGATTTGTTTAATTCTAATGTTTACTAAAAATAGATATTAGTAATGTATATGATTTTATTTTTTAAGAGGATCGAAGATGTTGGGCAATTTTGGATGAGGATTGGAAGCCTGCTTTGCTGAAACAACAAAGATACTTCCTAAGTAAAAACAAATGCACTCGCTGTCGACAATCGGGACACCTAAGGGCAAACTGTCCAGAACCCAAAAAAGGACCCGTATGCCATATGTGTGGATCACAAGGACATTATGAAACTCGATGCCCACACAAACTTTGTCTCACAGTAAGCACAATATAGATACAGTTACTATTTTATTTAAAAAATTATATTTTAAAATGTAGGGAAAATCAACCAACAATAGATAATCCTTATTAACTAGAAAACTAGCTAAGAATCTTAATTGGCTCTTTTAGTATAAATTTTCGGCAATGATAATGCCTTTTCAGTTTTCAGACAAATTTTAATTGAATAAGTATCATTAATTATTGTGTGATAGCAAAAACTTAATTTTTATCATTAAAACCAATGTTCCTTTTTTTATTCATGCTTTTCACCTAAATCAAATTTTACTTTGTTAATTTTTATTATTTATAAATATTTCAGGACTTTTTATTTGACATTCCATTTTCCAACAGTAGATAATCGTGATATTTCAGGGGCAAAAGTAGTAGCAAGTAGTAGCATTGCTCTTTCCTGCTATCATATGTTAGGTTGGGTTAACCACATAAAACTCACAAAAAAGTGTCCAAATTTTGGTTGTTATTTTTTGCAAAATAAAGATAGTTCCAACTTTCTTTTAATCACCAAACTTATTATAAATGAAATTATACTTATTATAAATTGTTATTATCGATATCTCACTATTCTATCGTGCGGGGTGTAATACCGCCAATCATTATTTACTGATTTACGTGTCAAAACTGCATCTTTGGCAGCATCTAATAAAAGTATTTAATACAAGTAATTCATTTAATTATATTTATTTCTATGTCAACAGTTATTTGAAAATACAGGCTTTGTTTAAATACAGAAATCTTTTCATTTTGTTGGAAAATGAAGCGCTATGGATTTTTTCCCTATCTTTGTTGGGTGGTTTCCCATAATTGTCGTCTAGTAGAATTTTATTATTAATCTTTGAAAGGCTTTCAAATAAAATTTTATTTTCTTTATTTTTAGTGTGGCTCAAAACAATATAGCTTCAGACCTACATGTGAAACATGCAGACAGTTATTTTGTACACTTTGTCACTCTCGAGGTCATAACGAAAATTTCTGTCCTGATCTTTGGAGGCAATTTCACCATACAGTAAGTCAAAATTTCATTTTTTGTAAATATTACACAAAATATATTATATTTTGTGTATATATAACTCTCATGTTATCTATGCTTTTGAATTTATTGCATCAAAATGGAATGCAGTAAATTTCGAAAATAAAATTTTACGGTCACCCTATAAAGTATGAAATGGACATGATTTTATTAAAAGTTATACTTCATTTTCCAGACGAGCGAAACTGAACATCATCCGCCAAAAAATCCAAGGGACATCATGAAACCGTCAAGTCTTCTCTATTGCTGCAACTGTACGATGCAAGGACACGAATCATCTACATGTAATAAATATCGTTGGACACAACATTATCCTACTCCTGCTCAAGTTACGAGTTACTACAAATGCAATCTACTGATGCCAGACACTAATTCCAGTAATAGGGTAGATGTTACAAATCTTACGGAATATCCTGATGAATCGTCCCGAAATGCGATTATTGACGTTGAGCTTGAAAACATGACCGATGGAGAAATATCTCAGGTCTCAGAAAATGATATTTCTACGACCGATTCAAATTCCAAAATTCTTAAAATTCTCTTCCAAGAGAATATTGTGAGATCGGGAAAGAAACCAGGAAAATTGCGCAAAAGTAAAGATCAAATAGTTCTCAGCGATGTGGAGGGGGCTAATCTGGAGGGATTAATTGCCGGAACTCTTGTTACCAAAGCTTTATCACTGCTGAGTCATGTTATGCAATGTGACATTTGCGTTACGCTTTTTCAAGATAACAAAGTGGTAATGAATGTAACATACCATCAACATTTTACCAAAAAAGACCTATTCAAAAAATTCATTTCCTTTTGGGTTAAACTTTCGGATGAGGACAAACAGAGATTAAAATATTTGCATTTGGCAAGAGTTAAAGAATCTTTAAGTAAAGTAATAGACAGAGCATTTAAAAAGCTCGATAAAATGGGTGGAAATATAAAATTTCTTTTTAAAGAAGTAGAAACTTTAACGACTAAGATGAAGAAGAAAGAAGTTTGTAAGGCGAAAGAACCCAAAAAGAAAAAATTCATAGATCGCTGCGATCAAGAACGCAGAAATAAGATACTTAAACTTGTTAGATTGCTCTATAAAAACGACTGTGGTATGGAGAAGCAGGCTGTTTCAAACCTTTTAAAATTGCGCGAAACCTTAAAAGGAACGAAAATTGTTTCTTTAGACTTACACTTCTCGATAATTTATTATTACTATCTGATATTTGGCACGCACATACCACCCAATTTAGAGGAGATGGTACAGAATTACTTGGTTTTAAATGAAGGCAATAAAAAGAGATCGATTAGCAATTCATTTTCGAGTGAGAATTTGGAAGTTGATTTTGAAAAGAGGAAAAGTGAAAATATTGAAGACCAAGAGTATAATCATCAAGAGCACTTCAAGCCACAACATGCTTATCAAAGCTATGACAATGAAGAACCAGTTTCTAGAACTTACCACCAAAACAGACCTTCTCCTTCGATTCCTTCACTCTTCGAAGAAAATCTTCATAATTTTTCTCCACAGTTATACCAAGAACAATCTACATCTACACCAGGTTGCAGCAACTCTGTACAAAGAAAAAATCAACGACCCAATCAGTTTGAGTTCCCCGTCGCCGATTTCATTCCGATAACTAACTATCATCCAAATGAATTTCTCGATGAGGATCCGCAGTTCATTCAATCGAAAAATTCCAAACAGTTTAGGAGGAATCCTATGCACAATTTTAGGACATTTGATCCTAGAGTTGCTGAAACAACCAAGAGACTGAACCATGAAGCGTCTTATCTCTTAAATAAAGCTACGCAGCTCAACTGGCCGCAGCTAAAAAGAGCAGGAATTAATTTGAGAAAGCTAATAAACGAAAATAGGTTGAAGAGGAAACATATTAATCAATTCAGGCATCTGATTAATAAGGAAAGTAAAAGGAGTTACAGGTAATCCCGGAAGTAGTAATTCATATTACTTTAAATTTGTGATTTGAGATGAACGTTTGTATTGTAAATATGCACAGAATGTCAAAGATGACGCTAAAGTTATTTAAGAGTATAATACTTATTTCAGACATCGCTCTTCATAGAGCCTTCTTTTTAATTTAGCTTCGACAATTCATACACATTTTTTGTTAAGTTGTATCATTTATCAATTGAAATTTTGTCAATTCCTGGAACTGAAAACTTGAAAGAAAATAAATAAACTGTTAGTAAAATAAAATGAACGTAATGTCTTTTTTATACTCTTTAGTTGTTTTTAGTATGTATTAATATATGGTATTCTGGTATTAATAATAATAACCTTTTACTAGCGCCAGAATTATTAAATAATTTTCAGTCATATTTTAATAATTTAATTGCAATAATTTCAAGCGTTTTTATTAAGTATATGATAATTTTATTTCAGCATCAATATTTACTATTATGGACACAAACCCCGAAAATTACAAAC
>JAUEJJ010000021.1:2559761-2570301 GCA_032164275.1 Synergus coniferae | reverse complement strand
TTTTTATTAAGTATATGATAATTTTATTTCAGCATCAATATTTACTATTATGGACACAAACCCCGAAAATTACAAACTCGATAAAGTAGGATTTCTATCCGAGTCTCATACTTATCATATGAGCAATTCCGTTTTCACATATTTAATATTTATCTCGATAATAATAAATATTTTTTGCTGAAATTTTTAAAATTCATAGAGAACATAAAAGCGGAGGTAAATAATATATTTTAGGTTCTAAAACCTGTTTTTGGTTATAGAAACCTAATTTATCAGGTGATGTGCTGGTTACAATGACCAACAGTCAATAAAACAAAAAACTATTTATTTACCTGGTTTTTTCCTCACGTCACAACTCACAAGAGTCACAAGTCACAATTCTTACTTTTTGAAAAAAATAATAATACAAAGACGTCTGTGCAATATTATTTTTTTAAAGTAAAAATTGTGATAATAAAACAAGGTTATTTAAATTTGCTTATATGATAATTAACGCAAAGATCTTAAGGGCATGTGTTACTTACCATATGAGCAAATTTTGATTACCCAGGTTTTTTTCTAAAATTTTTACTTTTTCAAAATTCAAATAGATAATAGATAATAGTGCACCTCGGTTAAGAATTTAGAATATGCACGAAAAAAACCTGGCCTGGGTAATCTAAATTTACTCATATGGTAAGTAGCACATGCCCTTAGGGGCATGTGTTGTTTACCATATGAGAAAATTCAGTTCAGATTAGTGATTACTCGAATTTTTTCAGAATTTTTAATTTTCAAAAAAATAATAGTGCGCAGACGTTCTTGTTCATGTTCTTTAGGTTTATACACTGTTATTTTTTTGAAAGAGTAAAAATTGTGGAATAACCTGGGTAATCTGAATTTGCTCATACGGTAAGTAATACCTTTAATGTGAGTTTAACATTTAACTTTAAGATCTTATGATAAGTAACATTTTAGTAACATATACCAAAGATATTATTTATAGTTTATACCCTTAGCAATAAAATTAAGAAATAGTACGGAGTTATTATTAAATAGAGAAATGTAAGTAAAAAAACAATCAACTTGTTCATTTTCATCTACTTAACAACTGAGTAAATAAATAAGTGTAATATAAAATAATTACTCAAGATTGCGTGCAGGTTCTGACCTGCACAACAAAGCTTGCTTACTTGCTAATTGCTATTAGTTGTAGACTTGTAGCAGAGATTCTGGTTGTAGTAGTTAATAGTTAAGTTTGCTTCATTTTAGTGTAAAGCGTCATAATGAGAATTAGATTGTAGAAAAACAATTTATAACAGTTCGTATTTTATCGTAAAATACTAGAATATGTCTAAGTGAAAACTACTACCTTTCAGAGAATCGTTTTGGAGTGTGGATTGTTTCTCAAAATCTGGTAAGTATAGATTATAGAATAAGCTATTAATAAAAATCTTATAAAAAAAATGAGTGAATTAAACATTACTTTACTTCTGAGACTATATATGAGTAATATTTTTGGCGCAAAATTCTGAATGATTCTTATTTGGTAATTAGAATTTCAGAGCACTTGCATTTATAGGGATTAAGTTTTTATTTCGTCAGATATTTTTTTAGAATATTTTTAATAGCAAAATAGAAAAAGTTTAAAATTATAAACAATTATAAAGTTCTGTTGTTTCAAACGCGTGTTTCTGTAAAACAATTCGAGGATAAACAAAAAATCTAAAGTGTAAGGAAATGAATGATTATGGCAATAAATTTACTTTTTACAGCAGGATAGATATGAAAAGTGATGGAAAAAATCCACTGTGATATTCTTAAAAGGTACAGAAAAGCGATTATTGATGATGTCGATGTTAATAATGGGATAATAAAACCCCTTACGACTGAATACATCCTCAAGGATGATGACGTCAAGCAAATTCTAAATGGCAATACTAAGGAGGAAAGGGTTTCCATATTGCTGGATTTACTCCCAAGGTATCTACTAGAAAGTCTTAATTTATTGCTAATATAATCCTTAACACGACACCCCAGTGAATTTTTGACTCATAAAATATTCCATAGTAAGTTAAATAGTGTTTTTAGAATATTTTTTTTTGTATGATTTCTTATCCTAATCAAATTTTCTCTAGCCAAAACCCTGACCTTCCAGCTCAACAAAATTCGAAACCAATTTCAAACGATATTTTGAAAATCTTATCATTTTAAGAATTCTTAAAATTCAGAAGGATAAACGAATACCTAAGTGTCCTCATATTAATTTCAATTAATAGAAAAAATGACTCACTTTTTGCAGATGTGGACCCTTTGCATTTGAAGTCTTTAATCAGGCACTAAAACACCATTACGGGTGGTTAAGTGTTTTCATGGAAAGACATTTAGAAAGGTCGCGAATGACTGCTTGTGATACAGGAATCCACTTCAACGATCTTCCTCCAGTGCCACCTCTTCCTGTAACCAGAGAAGAAAAGGTAAATTAAAATTGTCCAAATTTATTCATTATTAAAAGCGTCTATAATATCACTATAACTTGCTAATATTGAGAGGATTTTTGTATTTGCATACACTTGGATTTCTCATTGGTGAGTAATTTTATTGAAATATATACCTAACAAAATCAAAAAAATTCACGGTGTTTAAAATCATCACGTATACAAAAAATAAAATCAATGAATGAAAATTTGCGCTGCAGATTACATTACTGAATCGTTTTTACAGGTAAATCAGTTCAAGCTAGAGTTACAAAAACTGAAACCAGGTAAACATCTTGCTCTCCACGGTCTAAAAGGATTCGGAAAATCATGCCTAACTGTAATTAGTCTCAAGGACACAAATCTGGTGTCCGAATTTTTTCAGGTAAAAATATCTTTAATTTTTAAATCATTTGAAGATAATTTGATAGTGATTAAAAATTATAAATAAAACCATAATCAATGTTTCCTTTCAGAATGAAATCTATTGGATAAAGTTTAGTTACAACGCACACAAATTAGAAAGAAGAGAATTGTTAGACGAACGGAAAATTGACGAGGATATCCTGATTCAGCTCAACGTACTGTATCAACGAATAAAAAAGTCTGACACACTCCCTACGCCACTAAAATCTGAACCGCTAAAGGAGTGCTTAATACGATTATTAAAGCTACACTTTTGTCAAAGACAACATGAAAATGCTCTCTTAATTTTAGATGATGTTTGTCATAAAAAAATAGTTGATACTTTTGACTTCGGTTGTAAAATTCTTGTGATTACTGACGACCTTTCTGTCGTAAAACAGAAACATCCAATAACTTTTAAGGTAATCAAAAAGGACCCTTAAATTGAAGTGCTTTTTTTTCTAGGAATATTAAATCAATCTTGTATTTTTTTTAGGTACATGATGGCTTTACAGAAGCTGAATCTTTGGGCCTTTTTGCGAAAGTTTTGAATATATCGGTTAACTGTCTTCCACCTGAGGCCAAAAAAATTCACGATGAATGCAAAGGTATGCCTTTGCTTATTGCGATGTTTTCAGCACAATTTGAAGACTTTAAGGAACAGATGATCGATGATCGTGCGAGATGGAAATACTATTTAAGGACTTTACGGAAGAGAGATCCAGAAAACAGGTAAGGAGTCTTCTAATATTATCAAATACTTTCAAAAATTGTAATCTAATTCAATTGAATTATTAAAAAATAAAACCTAATTACTTTTGTAACTGTTGCAACAGAGCAATTCAGAAACGAACCGCAATTTTCGATATGTGTATCGACAAGCTTCAGCCTGAGTTGAAAGAACTTTACTACGAATTATCCATCTTCAACGAAGATGTTAACATCATGCCAAAGGTATTTTTAATTCTAGAAGAATTGTTTTGCTTAAAAAATATTAGAATTCAGAAGCGCACACTGCTTTCTAGCATGCCCTTCTAGGTTGAGAACCTATTCTAATCGATTGTGATCAATTTGTTTAATAGACTCTAGAAATTCTTTGGGAAGCTGAGCCGTTTGATGTCGACGAACGAATGCTTGTTCTCTGTCACAAGTCACTAGCAGCAAGACAGTGGAATGACGAATTAAAATGCTACGTCTACGGAGTTCATGATCTTCTATTAAGCCACTTGCGAATGAAGCTAAATCCACAATTATTGAAGGAAAAACATCGATTATTTATTCAAAAATATCGCGCGGTTTGCAGGGATGATTTTTCGAAACTTCCAGATGATAATTACAGTTATTCCTACATTGGTCATCACTTGGAACAAGCTCAGTTGTACGAGTTGTTTGAAAAGATTTATCTAAATCTTGAGTTTGTCCAAGCGAAAATTATGAAAGCAGGATTGAGTGATTTGCTCATTGATTTAGAAAAATATAAGAAGCACATTACCCGGAATCACACTGAAGAGCTACAAATTAAATTAGATGACCTAGAAAAATTTTTAAAAGATCAGATGAGCATTTTAACAAAGCATAGTGTTCGAAACTGCCTTGATATAATTCAAGTGGTTTTATATCATGCCAAGGAAGGGTTTGTAATGGACCAAGCTCGAGAATTAGCAAGCAAACGATCTTTTAATCTTTATTTATCTCGTTCAAAACATTTAGGGCATGATAGTGTGGCATCAACCGAAAATATATCTACTGAATCGACCATTGATACCTTCATCGAAGACGTTTCAACTATTTGCTTTACAGATGATCCTAATGCACTGCTGATAGCAACAAAAAATGGTGAAATTGTAGAAAAAAACTTTCGGATGAAGAAGACGAATTACATCTACGGATTTCAGAAGAAGAAAATCATTAAGTTAATTCTAGCAAATCAAGAAAATTATTTTCTAGCTTTAAGCGATGAAGGAAAAGCAAAGTTTTTTTCCCTCAATGATGAAGAGAGTTCAGATGATGGAAAAAGAGTTCTGAGTCCGAGAGAGAAACAAAGTTGCTGGACTGGAATTTTTAGCAACAAATTTACCCAGGATGATAGTTTACATACTTTTTTTATTCAAGACGATGTTATTTCTGATGTTGCTTTTTCTCCAAAAGATAAATTCATCGCGGGTTGTACATCAAAAGGTGTTATACAAGTTTGGAGAAGAAGTGGAGAGGAATTTCAGACGATTACAATGAGCAATAACTGTTGTTTAAAGAAGGTTACTTTCACATCAGATGCTCATGAAAATATTCTTTTGCATGTTATGGATGAGAATAATTGTGTCTTAATAACTTACAAATTCTTCAAGAACGTTTTTGAATACAAATCTTCCTACAATCCTCAAATTCGACAAAGAGATCAGGATATGAAAATCATATTTTTTAAAGGATTGCCTAGAGAGAATAATTCTCTGATTTTGGTTACAAATAATAAAGCAGTACACATAAAGTGGCTTCAATCACCGACACATGATCAACTTCATAGTTATATGAAACAGGAAAAGGCCGAAATTGATGATCCAAATACAGTCTTCGTCAGTGCAACTGTCACATATGATGGACAGTATTTGATCACAGCAAAAACTGATGGATTTATTAATGTTTGGGAGATCCATAGCAGTTTTGAACCTGTAGCAGTTTACAAAGGGAAAGTTCTTTGTTTGGATACCTATTGGATGGAGGAAGAAGGATATCATTTGGTAAGTAGTTAATTTTAAATTCGAGAAAAAATGTCTAGCTTTTTTTGACGAATTTATCATTTTTCCTTACACTTATATTTTAGTTCTGTGGAAACGACAACAGGCTGATTCACAAATGGGAACTGAAGGAAATCGAAATACCAAAGCCGTTAAGGTACGAATTATGAATTTATAATAAGAATAATTCCTGAAAGATGCATGACTTTCAATTTCTAAATGAAAAATATATTACATGATCTATTATTTTCTATCTAGTAAACCTTTGTTCAACGCTTTGATGAAGCCTTTGGGAGAAGAAGACCTCGTCGCTACACAAACATCAAAAAATAAAATTGCTGTTATTAAGGGAAGTCAAACTTCTTGGAAAAGCATTGCTGAAACTAATTTAGTGGACGGATCTGTTAACAGCATTATTTTGACTCCTGATGGTACTACATTAATTTACGACGTTGTAAAGGAACAAAAACAAGAAATTTTCCTTTTTAATATCAAAACGGAAACTTCCACCTGCATAATGACATTGAAGAAAGTTTCTAACTTTATCAATATCATTACCAACTTCGATACTGGGGTTGCAATAATCTTTCAAGAAAGTAACAAAAACAGTTTGAGGGTATGTTTACTTTAAATTGCAAATTCCAAATATTAAACTCTTGTAAATTGCGTTATGTAAATTGTAAATTTGAAGGTCTTATATAATTAAATTGTTGCAGGTTTGGCAACATTTGAGAGTGTGCTACGTAGTCCAAGAAACTGGAGATGTTATCTTAATCCATGAAATGGACAAGAATCAAGTTTTGACAGTAGCAAGGAATTTTGTCATTAAGTACTGGGATATCTCTGGGTGTGACTGGCAACTACTCTACGTGCAAAATTATGGTTCAGCAAATTCAACTGCATTAAGCAGCAAGTTGAGTCCTGGCAAATCTTACTTAGCTTTACTGAATGAGGACCGAAAAGACATGGTGCTTTACAATCTAATCATAGATGTACAAATGGAGCCTGCACAAATATCAATTAATGTTCATCACGAGATCTACTGCTTTAGTGACAAGATGTCTTGTTTTGAGTTTTCTGAAGAGGAAAAGTACTTGGCAGTTGGCTTTGACAGTGGCGAAATCTCTGTAAGTTTTCACATTTATTTTCTACACTAAGATTTTCTTTTGAATATATCATGGTATTTCTATTATAAGTATTCAAATATTCTTCATAATACAAATATTCTTTATAATTTTAGATTTTAGACGTAGAAGAGAAGAATGAAGTTAGAAAAATTTCTTTCCACTGCAACCCTGTTACTGAGCTGCACTGGGCACCGACTGGAATCAAGGTACCAATTTTATTATCGGTAAATACCGATGATCTTGTTTGGTGGAATGTATCACCTATTCTCGAGAAAGTTAATAAAAGAAGAAGTCGAATGGGTCGAAACAAAAACATACAAATTGTTCCCAGCCCTCGATCAAGTTTGAGGTTCAAAAATAGTCAAAGCATCGAAACTAAGTTAAGTACAGAAATAAATGGTACTAACGATACGAACGGTACTAATGGTACTAATGGTATTAATGGTACTGATGGTACCAACGGTATTGTAAATGATCAATCAACTAATGGTAACGGAACCAAAACCGAAAAATCTGGTTTAGTTGAATTCTTTTGGCAATCTAAACTAATTAAGAATGAATCAGGCTTATTAGGTTTGGTTTCCTTACCATCAAACAACGCAAAAGTTTGCGTTTCGGAAGATTTTAAGAAATTTCTAACAGTTGATAATAATGGACATGTCAGTACGTTTGACCCTTTTGGGCTTTTGGATATTGTGTAGTATAATTCTATGCTCACCTGCCCAGTAGCTAATTTTCAACTGAGACTCGGCAGTAAAAGTAATTCTATTGTGATAAAATAATCAACAGTTATTCTTTAAAAAAAAAAAAAGAAACTAAAAAGTAAAAAAAAATATTCAGTTGGAGTATGTCTCCTTAAAATATAATTTTTTGGAGGTTTGATTTAGTTAAGACTAAAATCTTCTTGAAATGTGCAAGTAACACGGATAATTTCGTTTTCTTCTTTAGATAAAAGACAACGTTTGTCACTTGTAATTTGCATTTAACTAACTTGAACTTGTATTTAAATGAATGAATAATGAATACTTGCTCAATTTTTATACAGACGTATCTGTTACTGACATAAAAACTGCCACCAGCATTTAATAGCAATAGACTTTTTAGAATTTCGGAAACTAGGACGAAACTATATGCCTATTTTTGCATTTATTTTATAATGCAAAACACATACTTACATATTCTAAGTTTTATCAGATCTCAATACAGAAACAGGGGACTCTTTTTTTATACAATTTTATACAATTTTATGATTTACACTATTTATACATAAGCTTTTTTTCATCAATACGAAAATAAAGAGGAGCAAATATTCAATCTCGCATTGTTACAATTAATTAGAGCAATTTATATAAGTGATTTTGTATTCATTAGAATTGTAAACTGTTTACTCATTATTATAATTGTTGACTATATGGTTAATTACCATACTATACCTTATACATACATTTTTTTGCAATATTTTAAAGAATTGTGAAATCTCACTTTTTTTGGTTTTTATCAAAAGGCCAGGTATCAACAAATGGATGTTTTTTTTTAAGTACATAATTAAAATACTTTTCTTTTTACTTAAAAACTTTTAGTAATACTGAAATCAAGGAAGTGCCTTATGTAGAAAAATAAATGTGAGATTTATAGATTTAAAATAATTATTAAGAGACTGGAAGTCTTCATATTTAAGAGAATATAATTGATCTTTTTTGAAGTAAAACTAATACGAAAATCAATGTCGAAAAATCTGGTTAGTCATTAGTTGTTTTTTCAAAAATATTTTTTGTTTAAATCAACTTATCACTTATTTTGATTAATTAAGAAGAAAATTTTTTAACATAAAACATAAATTTGTAATTCTTCCTATTATTTCATGCAACAGTATCACTGATTCGAGAAATAAATCAACTCGTAATCATTGCTATTGTCTGCTTGATGATTATCATTATATTGTAGCGATTATTAAGATTTGTTCGACTTTATAAAAGTTTCCAATAGAAATATTTTGTCCTTTCTAAGTCTGAGATTTCTTGCCATTAAAATTAACGGCCATAAACTTTTCAGACTTTTATATTAAAATAGCAAATGGAATCAAGCTTTTTCATACAAATGATATTTTTTTGTATATTTTTACTCTTGCTATAGTTTTTTTAGACTTCAACCGATCGACCAGGGTTTCTCAGACAAAGGAAAGAATATTATGTATAAGAATAATTTTTGAACAATTTCAAGTTCAATGGTGCAATGTGGTGCATTTATTTCAGGGTCAGTAAATTTTTTCTATATATTACATATATTTCACGCCATAATATTATTTGTGCTTATATTTGTTTTTTATAGAAATATAAAGTTGCGTATATTTTGTACTTTAGGTACAAATTGTAATTGTATCTAAATGTGATATCTGACTCTTTCTACTTGTTCCAAATTTTTTAATTTACTAATCAAATTTTAAAAGCCAATTTCATGTAAATTGCAGAAATACAATCTTTGAAAACGCTAATAAATATATACAGTGCAATTTAAAGAGCAAAAACAATTTACACATAAATTTTTTTGAATATTTTGATTCAATATTAGAAATTGTTAGTATGGCCCAGGATATTTGGGAAGAGTATTAGGCACAAATTGCAAATGATTGTTTTTTAAATCTAAATAATTAAGTACATATATGTTTATTGCTCTGAATCTATATATTTACGTATATAGAGTTTATTAAGTTTCATCTATGTAAAGGATACAGAGGATATGTGATTGAAGTCCTTTAATGAAAAAAAAATGTGATGATTTTATCTACTTAGTAATTTTAGATATTTAAATCAATTCAAATATTGTAGAATATAGATTATTTTTAGTCAAATGAAATTTAAAAACAAAAATCACAAGCGTTTCCATTATTTTGTATACGTTATAAGTATGTAATGTGATTTTTATAATAATTTTTTTCTCTTTATGAGACATAAATGATTTATCCTCTGCATTCTATGTTAATCTTCATCTTCAAAAAAATGTGTTTAGATTTTTAGAATTTTATTGCTTAGTATCAAATTATTAGGCCTTTTATCACTTATTTACGTAGATCTACTATTAATGTAATTTGTAAAAGGCTTTTTGTAAAGCCACTTTTTCTATTTTTTTTATATATATATATATAAATAAATGTACAGAAAAATGTAGTATGCATATATACAAATAACGTATATTTTTGTCCACATTCCCACTTTCCATAGCGAATTCGGAACAGGTTTTTAAAATGTCATATGAAACTAATTATAGAATATTTTTTTTTTTTTCTAACAACGAAGTTTGTAAAGAAACTAACGAGAGAGTTTGAGTAAGAGATGAAATTTAAAAGAATCAAAAGAAAGAAAAAGTCTTTTGACTTCCGGAAGTAATTTCGCAGCCTAAAAATAAACTACTACCGGGTCTTGCGTAAATTTTAAGACTTGGCATTAGTCGAACAATTTGATTTTGAACTTCAAGCTAATGCCAACCTGCACCAATGTCAAACTTTATCCTATTTTCAATGTCAAGGAAGGTTCGACATTTTATCAATCCTGCTTCTATCGTAAAAATTGAGATGAAGTCACATGATGTCATTATAAGACTTTCTTTAGGTAAATGCAATTTTTTATTGTTACGCAACCGACAAAATTAGATAACTTAATCGTCATAGATAGGCTCATATTTTCCTTACTTAAAATTCAAACTCAAGTATGAAAATAATTTATTTTTTAAATTTAGAAATGCCAAAGTTCACCCAAAGATTTACGGACCTGTCGGTATTTACAAGGGCAGAAATCGAAGCACGAAGGAAAAGAGGGGAACAAAT
>JAUEJJ010000021.1:2537089-2557270 GCA_032164275.1 Synergus coniferae | reverse complement strand
ATTATTATATATAGTCAATTCACTCCAAATAAAACGTACATATTTTTATTACAATAACCGCATTTTATTTAATATTTTATTTGATTTTATTAATCCTCCTAATTCTCAATTTTTTTATTTATTTGTTTCCTCAACTCTTTTTATTTGACAATATTTTAATTCTGTTAATGTCAGTGACAGTCAGTGATTAATTCGAAAAGTTTGTTAGCAAATATTCTTAGTAATGATTTAAAATAGTTTTATATAATAATTAATAAATATTCTTAATATATTTTTTTAATTAAATAAAAATTGCAAATCAATTTTTTTTCTATGTAAAATTTGAATAAAAGTGCCTCAATTTCCTAGCGGAGAAAACATGAAACAAAAATATAAACATGCTTGTAGGTTATGTATATTGTATATTTGTATCATATGGATTATGGACATTATGGATAACAGGAGAGTCATAATAATCAATTCTTGATTTTTTCGCATTTCTAACGTTATATAGATTTAAATTTAATTAGTTTCATACCAAACAAATTTTAGATCTAAAAATACAGGTAAATATTGACAATTATATCAATTTTACGACAGGTTTGCTTGTAAATAAAATTTTGATTGTTATAACCTACATTTGTTTCTCTCGTTTCTCTCTATTTCTCAATAAGCCTGTAGTTCCTAATCCAATCCAAATTTTGTGTTTAGGAGTTCAAAAAAATAATTTCAAAATGAGCGATTTCGAAATGGATGATATTGATTTAACTGATCTTGATGACTTTGAACCGAAATTACCTTCTAAAATTAAGAGAATGGCTTCAGCTGTAGCTGATATTACGAAAAGTGTACCTTCTAAGTTAGTAAAAATCGATTTGACTCTTGATGAATTGCCCGCCTGTTCACCTCCTAATAAAATTGCAAAACTGAGTTTGACTAGAAATCAAAGTATTGAAGAATCATCCGAGAAAATTGAAAGTGAAGCCTCTTCTTTCAAATGTGAGATTTACTTTTAATACAAAAAAATGCCATTTTAGATTTAGTAACTGAAATAAAATGTAAATGAAATGAAATTTTTCAGCTGCTTTTAGCAAATTGAAGAAGTCAGAGTTTTTCAGCAATGAATTACCTAAATGCTCACAAGCAGAAAATAAGGAAATCACAACAGGAGTTCCTAAAACTAAAAGCTCTTCAAGCTTCGATAATCTACTTATCAATCCAAAGCAGGTAATTTTTTAAACACATAGAGTTCCTTTCCAGGTTCCTCTTTACAAACTTACAAACAGGAATGTTAAATTGAAGATGTGTTAATATTTGTCTTCCTAAGTTTAAACTTAAAATTTATTTTTTACATTAATCTATTTTTCATTTCTAATTCTAGAAAGGAAATCCTTTAATGAAATATATATCTAACATTCCTTGGGAATATTCAGAAATCGTACCAGATTATGCAATTGGACGAAATACCTGTATATTATTCCTATCGCTTCGTTATCATCAATTAAATCCAGATTACATCCACGATCGACTTAAACAATTAGGCAAAGCCTACAGTTTACGAGTACTTTTAGTGCAGGTAAATATTTTAATAATTTCGATATTTTTTCTCTTATAATTCGATACAGTTGTTATTTATTCTTCCCTTAAAAAATTGTAGCGTGTCTATTGAAAAATTTTATTTCTAATAAAACCTACAGATTGATATTGCTGAGCCTCACCATTCCTTAAAACACCTAACAAGAATTTGCATTCTTGCTGATTTGACTCTAATGCTCGCATGGAATGCCGAGGATGCTGGAAGAATTATAGAAACCTACAAAATCTATGAGAAAAAACCTCCGGATATGATTATGGAAAAAAGTGAAACAGGAGTCCAACAAAAAGTAAGCCTTCTAACAATTCTGTAAAAAGATATTGAATGCAATTTCACTATACATATTTTTAAAAATATTAATGAAAATAATATAATTCATATTCTGTTCACTTCTAATTACAGTTAATCAATGCCCTAATATCTGTACGATCCGTCAATAAAACTGACGCTATGACACTTCTCACAAATTTTGGATCCCTTGCTGAAATAATAAAGACACCAGCCAAAACTTTAGGACTTTGTCCTGGAATTGGACCACGAAAAGCACAACAACTTCATAAAACTTTGCATGAAACATTTCTACGAAGTGATACTTGATTAAACAATAGCCCATATTCTAAATTATGCATCGTATCTACATTTCTATCTTTTGTCTTCGATGTGTTAGACTTAAAAAAAACTTGATACACAAATGCTCATACTATGTATTTAGGTTTATAAAACTTGTTCTGTGATTTTTTGTACTTTAATAAAACGATAAGGGAAAAATCTAGATGTTGTAATTTATCGCAAAAAATTATTGGTTAAATTGCAGGTTAAATTTAAAGTCAGGAATAGCGATTTAATTTCTTAACTTTTTAAATTACAAATATAAGTAGGCATTTTTTTGTTCGATCCTGAGTACTGAAAAAATTCTTTAATATACTCGAAAGTTATACTTGTTACAAGCTTTTTATAATGTATTATTTTCAATATAAGTGAACCAATATTTAATCAATTAATATAAAAATTGGTTGATTTGAGCTTTCAGAACTTCAAGTATATGAAAAATTATATGAAACTAATTAAAAGCATTTGATATCTAAATTATGCTTGTTTAGGCTATGAGACATTATTAATTTCTAACAAAAGTTAATTATTACGTAGAAGGTAAAAAAAAAACCTAATATTTGAACAATTGTAGGATGTAAACATTGATTAACCCAAACACTCATCCATTTAACGCGTAATTTTGGTGCGAATTGAGGTTATGTAATACTTTCAACATTTCCAACAACTAAAAGTTAATTATTTCACAAAAAGCAAAGAATAAACGCCACAATTCATATAATTATGGTAATACTGACCTTTTTTCAAAACAGATTCGACCTGAAAAAGCGTAAACCGTTGGCACAAAATCACACATAATTCACTCCAGAAACAACGATTCACTAATAGAAAAGGTTCTGAATAAAGCGGAGGAATTCGCGAAGCTATTTTTCACATAAAATGCTAAAAACACGATTTAAAACCACTACCTTTTCCCTAAATACGCAGCACGAAAAAAGTTCAAACGACACTAAACTTCCGCGCACAGAGAATTGGTGATATTCGAAATTTCGATATATATCGATACTGAAAGATTCGATAGAACGCGAGGCTAACTTCAAACAGTGATTTTTGAATCGATTCAGACAGAATTCAGAATAGATTTAAAAATCGATTCTGAATCGAATCATAAAAATCGATTCACTTAAAAATCGGATACGAAAGAATCGATTTTCCAAGAATCGAATTGGAATCGGAATAGGCCAAATAAGAGGTCTCATTTTGGTCTCAAAAGTCTGTCAAAAGTGGGTTACGTTGTGAAAACATGTATAGAAATGAATTTTAAAAGGTAAAAAAATAATTTCGTCGATTCTTGGGATAAAGAATCGATTCACCAAAAAATCGAGTAGTAACTCGATACAAAAATCGAGTAGTAAAGAATCGATTCAAAAATCGAGATCGAAATGAAAAAAATCGATTTTTTCAAGAATCGAATCGGAATCGAACATCCACTAGTGCAAGTAGTGCATGAATATGTTGTGTTTGTGTTGCATTGCATTCCCATAATATCATGCTGATTTACAAAATTTAACAAACACTATTTTTATTAATTAATAGAATAAATAATTAGAGCAATGGCAGACGAAGATGTGAATGGTGATTCTGACGAAGTTCAGCAAGAGAAATCGCAGAAGAAAATTGCTAAATATGATAGCGGGGCTGCAGATTTGGAAAGAGTAACAGATTACGCAGAGGAAAAGGAGATTTCCTCTTCCGAGGGTTTTTCCTGCGTAAGTGTGATTTATTATTATAGACTTTTTTTCGAAATTTCTTTTTGCTTGAACGAGTCCTACACTCGCTTAATAATTGAATGTTTTTCATTTTACACAAGATTTGTTTTCCCTTTCAATGGCAACATAACCTCTAAATAATGTGCTTAACCTCTCTTACCTCATTTTCATCACACATTATTATACATTTTCTTTGGATATTTCACCCATCCTTAATTATTTTCTTTTTTTTTTTTGCTACATAATATAATTTATTTAGTATAAATATTTTTAGATATTCATGTTTGAATTTGTGTATAAAGTGATTTATATGCGAATTATCATTCAACACGGTTGAATTGGAAATTAATCTTTGTACTTATAATTCAAGGATTTTTTAAATTTATTTTTGTCTGAAATCAATAATTAGTTGGTATACTAAAAAAAAAATACGGTATTCAGGTCAAAATCAGATCAAACAGATATAGGAATTTTTTTCTTTTCTTTTCAGGCGCTAAGTATAATTGGAGATCGAAGAAACAAAGAAGCTGCAGAAAAAAAAGCTAAAGAAAAAGAGTTATCCAAAATCGCGATAAAGAAAGAAGATGTCGATCTAATTGTAAGAAACTCTAGTTTGCTCTTTAAATACTTTTAAGGAATAAAATTCAATATTTACACGTTTATTTAAAAATTTCAGATGAAAGAGATGGAACTAACTAATCGAAATCTAGTTGAGCAAACTCTTAGGGAACACAGAGGCGATGTTGTGGAAGCGCTCATGACTTTAACCAATTAATGGTAACCTTTGTTCGCGAGATTGACTCCCGTAATTCGTTACATAAATAACATATTAATTTATGTTTACCTGTACAATTATAATAAATATTATAAAAAATATTTAATGAAATACCAAACATAAAAGCCTAATTTCTCTTTTACTTAGTCTACTAATAATTTACAGCTTAATGATTTTATATTAAATTACATATTTTTAAATACCTCTCTGTGAACTCAGTTTCTTTTATTAAAACAACTTCATTGTTATTAATCAGGAAAGGTTAATAACGAGTTACAAAATTTATAATGAAAATGTAATTTATTCGATGCGGTGCATTGACTTAAAATAAATGGAAAAATGAACGTTTGTATGAGCTGGTGTCGATGATCAGTACTATGAATCAGGAAAAACCACTACGAGATCGTTCCTTACAAAAAAAGCTTTTAATTTAAATGCAACGTACAGTGGAAGTGTACCAAACGAAACTCGAGTGGTGATCCATGACCCACTCATACTGTTTTCAATGATGAGGTAACGCTTGTCTTAATTGTACTTAGTTTATCAAATTATCCAGTCATACACTCATATATTCTTGCTGCAGATCGCTATCGACGATAAATTTTTTCAAATTGTCATTCGTATAACATCGGCGGTTCAGTTAAAACATTGAAAATTACGAATTTCTTAAGAAATCATCCCACAGTCCCAAAGATATGCTTAAGAAAAGAAAAATTACAAAAAGTTTGTTTTATAACACTTTTTCTGTGTCTACTTTTTTTTTCAAAATCTATAGAAATGAATTCAAGTTAAATCATAAATTAGAAACGAAACAAAGAAGAAAAGCTTTTTTTAACACAAGAATCATTTGCTTCATCATAGAGGAAGGTTTGTAATGACAATATGGACAATAGCCAGTCACAGTGGCTATGTTCTCCCTATTTCAATTACTCAATTTTATCAACGTCATAACTCAACAGCAACATTTCCAACTTGAAATGTCTCGGCAGTTCTTTGCAAGGTGCCAGCACCAATATTTATAAGGACTTGCTCCTGTGAATTTATCATCCACAAGAGCAAGATGAGGGGATCTATTCCCTCCATTAAATTTTAAAATCTAATTTTTTGACATATTCGTACATAATTATTGATTTTTCAGAAATTCTATTTTTAACTATAGAAATAAATATTCATTAAGCTTTTCTTTATTTGGTATTGTCAAGTGTCTCTTAGAGTAAAGCTTATGCATTTTGATGAAATATACCGATTGACCTCCCTCTACGAGGTAACAAAGTGCTTATAAAATGAGACAAACCTGTACTCGTATACTCATAGTGAATACACCCTATATTCACCCATAGTAAATATAGTAATTGGCAGCGATTTTTTACTCTAATGCAACAATCGCTTTGTTCAAGTTATAATAAAATATAATAGATATGTGCACAGAATGCGGTAAAAACGTTAAAATGAAACATAGGCAAAAAACTTTGGGACTGCTTGGCAATAGTCGCTGCATATAAATAACTTCACTGGCTGCCAGACTCATTTAAAGGGCACGGCGCAAAGGATCGAGAACAGGAGCAGAGACGTAGTTGCAACTACTATAAATGGACTTATCACAGAACACGTATGGCATTAATATTCATCGTTAACATAATGGTAAGTATTCGATATTCGATAAAACTAAGTCGGGGGATCGGGAAGCCAGTTTAGTACTAAACGATGATTATCGTTGCCCCTGGTTGCCCATAATTCTGTTCATTCACCATGAGTTTTGCGACTTTAACAGTTACTTACAGAAAAACAGTTAATATTCCCTTAGCGTAATTGACTAACGTTTACTATACTCGCGTACTTTTTTATTTTCCATCTGTTACAATTACTAATAACGTCCCGGCGAGGCGAAAAGTCACTAGACTTTCAGCTTTTAAACTGTAGTCACTTTTGAAATCGATCTCGCTTCGGTATAAAAAACAACCCCCCGAGAATTTATAAATTCAACAAATTATGGACAACCCTAAATTTAATACAACACTGTACTACGAAATTTCAGGTTCCTCGGGTGCAATAATTTTCTCTAATTTAAAGGTATTTTACAATAAATTATTTGAAGCTCGTCCGAGAAAAAAAAACTAAATAATGATCAGGATTTAGGAATCGACTTTCGAGGACTCTGGAAAATTACCAATGACCGGGCCTCAAATTTCGGAATTTGTACCAGCATTACCCGCTTTAACACCCTTAAAAATAAAATATGCGATCCCGAGGATTAGCAGTCGTACAATGTAAAACTTGGAGTGAGCCGCTTCAGCTAAGATGCTAGAGTCGAGAGAAATAAAGCCTAGAAATCGAGGAGTATCCGGATGTCTGCAGGCAAAAAATATACAAAAATACAGGAGCCACGTGTCGCGCAGCGTTGAGAGTCATAACCGCAGTAACCATCATACATATCGAGAGAAAAGAGATCATAAAAAACACTAACTAGAATCATTTTTCCATGTTGGAAGAGTTGTATGATTTACAATTAAAAATCACTATCGGTAATAAACAAAGTATCTAATCCCCCTCCCGTCTTTGACGAGGGGAATGGTTTGATCCGTTGAAAAAGGAACAAAATAGTTACAATCGTCTGACCGACGCCTATCACAACTTTTGTGTCGTCTCGTGGCAATTGGGGAGCTCCGATCGTCTTGGTCCTATGGTGGTTGGTCCTGCCGCGGAACGTCTACGAGAGTGAAGAGCAAAATGAGGTCCACTCAAGTCTCAGACATCAATTGAGACGCGTCGGTGTTGTCTAGCCGTGGAGGATTTCTCTGGCCACGCCGTACAAATAAGATGGATTCCACCGCCAGTATAGTAGCCAAAAATTCGTGAAAATTATTCACATCCCAAATAGTTTTTTACTCCCACTAACACTCACTGAAAACTTTAGTGTCCTGGCGTGAGTTACCAACTTGACGTTCCTGGGCGACTGGACCTTCTGGGCGCGTCGATTCATCCTTTCTTTCGTTTCTCTCTTTTTTTTTTTTAGTTTTTTGCGTTTTCTTTTTGTTTTAAGTGGACCAAAGAATGGTGCACTAGGAAACATTTATTTAGCACTACGAAATATCACTGTACATAAAAGTCAAGAGGGATGTAAGAGGGGAGGGGGTGAAGTGGTAGTCGTACCCGGAGTCAATGGTGACTGTTTTCAGCTCTGTTTGACTCGTTTTCGAGGCGGGCCGATCGGTGGGATCTGTTGGGTGGCCAGGGCTCGAAAAGCCTCCGCTATCAGGTGAGGATGAGAACCAATCATGGATTTAAACCCCGGCGTATCCATCACGTCCGTCGCATGACTGAAACAGAAGAATTTTGGTAAGTATTTGTTTTCTTAGTTCAGATTTGTTATGAAAACATAGATGAAAATCAATTTCGAATATAGCTAATATAGCTGATAATATAATTCTGGGCTTTTCAAATCAATTACAAATTATATTCTATAAACTCAGATGAAAGTAGTAAAAAATAAACCAGCATACTAACGTGTTAATAAAGTCTATGGCTTGCGCCTTGAGTTGATCGGCGCTATGAAGATCAGCTAATATGAGAATTTCTGCTGCATTCTCGATGGCTAAGCTCGTACAAAGAGCTTCTTCGCACATTACTTTCAACCTCTCTAGTGCGTATTTATCCGCAGCGGCGAGCAGATCGTCCGCCATCTTCTCCAAGTTCGTTGCTTTTCCGGTATAAATAAATCGCAACATTTCTCTCAGGACTTCGTGGTCTACATCCGTGATATCTACCCGATTCTGCTTTCGTTCCTCCATCTCGTGTTCAAACATTGCCGAAAAAACAGGACTTCGCGCTGTAAATTGAAAATTTTATTTTATAACATTTCTCTAATGAATTGCAAATAATTCTTTTAGATAATTTACAAAGTATTTCTGTATATTCTTACCTGCAAGAATTGCTTTATGTGCCTGGAATTCTCTCCCACATACTGTAAGCGTGACGTCGCTAAATTTTTGGTTTTCGAAGAGTGATCCAAGATCATCGGGTAGTCGACACTCAGGTACTTTAAATTGAATTGTATTACTCTGTCCCGAGATATTGACACTATCTGCCACAACGCTCACCTGAAAAACATAGTTCGTTCTACATTTTAGACATCGTTTCTCGAGGAAACTGACTATTAAATAAGTTTATTAACAACATACAAAGGTATATACCTCACAGAATATCGTGAGTTTGTCGTCTGGTAAAAGTCCATTGGCTTCATCTAACAAGAAGTCTCTTCTGATGAATTTTTTGAAACCCCAATCTTTTCCTTGAACGAACCTATACGCTCGTTGGCTCTCTGTAAATACAATTTATTTTAGAAATACCATTTCTGATTGACATTTCAGTTTATTTAAATTTAATGAAATTTATTTTCTATTAATTACTCAGTTACTTACCCATAGCTTTGGTTTCTTCCCTTTTGGCATTAAGAATTGAAAATTTGAACTTTGCTCTAACTTCAGACTTGTTGCAAGAAACGAGAAGGAGGTAAAGGGATAAGTAGTCTTTGCTTTCCTCATCCAGGCCTTTAGGATTTACTCGTAGGCACCTAAAAATGTATTTATTTAGAACACTAAATTACAACCAAAAATATTCTATTTGAAATATTGATAGAAAGTGAAACTAAGACTTTGGAAAAGTAGCTTAGTAAGAGTTGAATAGTTAGAAGAAAGTGGAGTAGAGCAAAAGACGACCTCGCGTCAAAGTACTTTCCAAAATTTCTCTAATCAGTTAATTTAAACCCATTTTCAACTTTTTTCTTCTGTAGTTAAATTTTGTGAAGACCATTGAATTATGATTTTAACTAAAATTGACTAAAAATTGATTAAGATTGATTACTTGACTACGAATAAAATCTAATTACTTGATATTTGTTAAAATAAATTTTTCAAGTCTACAATCGTAAATTATAATTTATATCCTTTTCCTACGTGACCTTGCCACGTGTTTTTATAAATCGATAGTACCTACTCTAATCTCTGGGTTTGAATTAGCATCGATTTTTTGCTGAGAGATAAACACGCTAAATAAACTTTAATCTCATACATCATTTTCTAGACTTCAAGCTTCTTAAATTTTTAGTAGAAACTTCAAACAATCATTTTTTGTAATTTTCGTTATATATTTTTTTTCTTTTGTCCTTTGAAAAATATTCTTTGAGTCTAATATTGTTGAAAGATAAAAACATATATAAAAAAGGAAATCTTACCACTTAAGTTTATCGTTGGCTCCAGCCGAGAATGTAGATGACTTGAGGACCTCCCCCATTTCTTCCCGACAAAAGCTAAAGTTGTTTATCGTCCACATATAGCTGAACTTAACCACCTTCACCTGTGCATATAAGACCTTCAAATGAAACATCACGTCAGAAAATATCCTCCAAAACTATCTTAACCTAATTAAAGCACAATCTATTGGCTGCCAACTATCCACAACTATATAGCAGCTCTACCACTGAAAAATTCAAATTCTTGTTTTTAGTTCGGGATGAATTTTTCGACTATATTTATCAATTATCAGTTTCAAGTTTGTTTGGTATAAATTTGATAGAAGCATTCATAATGCTATCGTCTTCGAAATACGTAAACAAATGAGAAATGACAGGGAAATGAAAAAAAAAATTACATATACATTTTTGATCAACAGAAGAATGGATGTCTACTTTATTTAAATTGAATTGATCTGTCCATTTATAGTATCTTGATTAAGTATTCCATTTTTTGCGCTAAAAAAAGTTGCAATCGAAATTCTTAAAGGCAAATGTCACCCTCCAGAAAATACACCTACTAAAATATTCTCGCTGTTTTTTCCCCTAACAATTTTTTATAGCGATTTTTTTCCCAGCTATATGACTTAAAGTCAGCTAAAGTTAAAATTTCAAAAGAGGACAAAAGCGACTTATTTTTATTTATTTCGACGCCCAGCATAAAGGAGGAAACTTTATTGTTTTCTGTGCCATAAAACTGTCTATCCCCCGTCCAACCATGCAGATATTTATTTTTCTCTTTACGTATTTTTTTAGACTCAGTTATTTTTTTCAGATTGCTTCGTCTCGGTTAAAAATGTAACGAAGATCAAGGCTTTAAATACCATTTGGTGTGTCCTCGTCTATGGCAACCATCTCTTCATGATGGAGGAAAAGATTATAAAAAAAAGGGAGGACCACAGGAGGATGAAGCAGAGACTCGAAGCATGGAATAAAAAAATTAAGTAAAGGTTTGGTGATGAAAAAGGAAAGAGGCGATGGACAAATGAAGAAGAAGAAGGAAGAGAAGAGGAACACGAGGTCAAACCCTCAGAAGTCAACGTACTCTGACGTCACGCATTTGCCGACCTTGGCGAATGGAGCGAAGACTATCGCGAAATCATCTGTCCTTGATCTGTTCCTAGAGAACTTGGAATTTTTCTAAGACCTCTTTAACATATTTTCTACTTTAGAATATTTTGTTGAACTTGCACTTATCGTGTCAAGTTTAATTCACGACTTTGTAACTGATATTTTGCTCGTGAACTCAATCCTTTGGAGGCCAAGTTCGGTTCCGGTTTAATTCAGTTCCGCTTTCATGTTTCCGCGGACATTCACGTTAACATTTTCACTTTTTAGGTGCTAAACAATGTTTGTATTCAAATTAGAATTCGAAATTCGAATTTATTATATTTTTTAATTCAAGTTTGAGAATAAAAGAGGCACTCCCGGTCTTCCAGACCCAAAAGGCGGAAATAAAGTTTTCGTTCGGTCCCTATTTGCATATCAGTGGCCATTAAAATCTAAAAAAAAATTTCAGGTCATTTCCCGGCTTTTTCCGGTTTGCTAAATTTTTGCATGTTCATTACACCTTTAAACTGAAAAAATTATATTCTATTAATATTATATCTATTAATTTTAGGATTAGAGGCATCAAATTAAATATTTAATTATAAATCCCTTCAATTGGTCACCTATAGGTTTGAACTTTTGACCTTTTAGAGTATTTCTATACCTAAAAAAAAGAAAGATTCGAGAAAGATTATTTTCAATAAGTCTAGCTTTTAAAGTGGAAAATTGGCAATATTGAATCATTTAATTGTATCAGGTGTATCAGGGAAAGAATTGGAATGACGCCCTCGGTTGAAATGAAAGTCCCTATCTCTCTCTCTTCCTTCCTTTGATGTTTCAGCCTACATATCCGCAATACAATCACCGAGCATCCCGCTTTGTAACTGCCGGGTGATTTTACGATCAGTCACGCTTGTCTGGAATTTCAATGCATAACAAGTCCATCCGCTTATTTGCTAAAATTGAATTTATTATACGGATAAAAATTCAAGAAGATGCTACATTTCTACTCTCGAATTCATTACATTATTAAAGACTAATTGAGTAGTAAAAAAAATACAATGACACGAATCAGCAGCTACTGAGAATTTCAATAGAAGTAATCCACTTAGTTACTGTTACAATTACAAATGTTCTTTTAATAAGAGGATAAATCAATCCGGAATTCAAATTTAGCGCCAAAATTGACTTAAAATGAAAGATTACGTTTATGTGACGTGAAAATTTTCGGCGTTAAATATAAATTGATAGTTTTTCTTGTCTATTTTGTCATTCATTTATCAAAATGTTATCTACAATAATGACACGTGACACGTGCCTAGACCTTCCTCTCTGTTATTCGTAACATCAGATCAAATCATCTCTAAATTGATACGATCATCAAGTATAAAATCAAAGGTCAATATTCACATGGTGGCAACTGGCAGGTACGCTCTGACTGGAGTTCATTGTACTTTGTACATAAGCACAACAGAACTTACAGACTTATTCCTCATAGAGATGGCAATCGATAATGATCCTTGAACAAATATATCGACACGTCTGCGTAATATTAATGTCGATCTTGTTATTCAATTAGGACAAAGAGAAACTACTCTATCATATTAGAATTATTTATGACAAATTACTGCCAAAGAGTAATATTGTTAATTCAAGAAAGAAGCGTCAAGCTCAATTAGATTAGTTATTATAGGACAGCATCGCTGTAGCGCCAATGCCTCTAGTCTAATTTGCCTTTGAATTGATTCCTCAGATTTAATAAAAGAAAAAGGGTAATATAATATTTAATCGACATGTTCAATTGCTGCCAATCTATCTTGCAAGCCCATTTTGAATCTCTAATTTCTACAGTCAATTGTACAGTTATTCCAGACTGAGAAGAATCTCCTAGAATCTTGGAAATTAAGTCTAAAATCTAAAACAAATATCCTAACTCTACTTCTCAAGTTTCTGATCAAGTATAGAAGCGACTAAAGTGCAAAAGGGGAAGTAAGATAGGCTAGGTATGACTGTGGTGGGCAGTGAGCAAGGCAAAGGGATAAGGAATATCCACCACAGCAGGAAACAAGAGGTTTCCCGTCCCGTGTCGTCGGTATATAAAACCAAGAGGGAAGGAAAAAAGGAAAGGAAGGGAATTCATGAGAATTCACGTGCATTCTCGCTACTCCTAGCCGTTGAGTCGTTTTACAGGTGGGTTTTCTGCTTCTGGGTCTATGCTCCGGTCGACGCCCTGAGTCATTCAACTCGCGGCCGTCACCGATCGGCCTTGAATCATCATCCCGTGTCCGTCTAAGAGTCGTAAGTCGGGTCCAACCATCAAACTCAGTTTAACTTCCGGTAGAATCCCATATTTCGTGTGTTTACCCGCCAATTTTCCACCAATCGCTATTTTTATGCGAGTGGCCTTGATAATCCTAGACATGTCTTCAAGGTATTGAATCATTTCTTCTTGGAATCAATTAAGCGACAAAAAAAGACAGAAAAGGACCAAAAATCACAGATTCTAATGGAAAAACAAAAGTTGGAATTTGAATTTGGCGCCAAAAATTCAAAGGACACCCTTAAACATAACCTTCAATTTTATCGCTATTCTTGTGATAAATTTAAGTATTCAGATTCAAGTTTTCGTTTATGTTTGAACAACATTTGATCATTTTGAATTGCATTTGGGAATATCTAACTTTCATGATATTTTAAACATTTGTGTGCGTAAGATGGGATGTAATGTTGCATTTTACAAAGATGATCTTAAAGGGACATAGAGGCCATAATATGGTGAGCGTAAGATATCTCAAGTTGCAGGTCGTTCACTTGGCGAGGGGACGAAGCACTGCTCACAGTAAAAATAGATTGAGCGCATAGAGAGCCCATGCTCTCACGCATGGCGCGACTCGTACCGTTTGTCCTATTCTCTTTTCCCTCATTTTTAACCTCTGATTAATTTAAAACTAACTGTTTCTATTCATTATTCAATCCCAACTTCAATTTGAAAAACAGCGTTTTACAGGATGACTATTTCAATATAAACCTGTACTTTCTGTACCTACTTTTAAATTATTATAAAACCAAAGAAGCAACAACTCATTTTAAATTTCGCGCCAGAATTCGTTTTAATACCTAGGTTATGTATAAGTGTGTCCTTCATAATTTTGTCCTTTACATTTTTTTCTTTAAATTAGAAATTGTTCAGTTTACGCTCTAAAACTATTTTATAACTAAATATAAAGTAATATTAAGACTTAAGTAACAAGCAATGTAATGTAGTCTCTTGTGCTACCATTCTGGACAATTTATGAATCCATTTGTATAATTCATTCTCACAGAGAAACGTCTTTATTATCACCAAGCAGTGGTGCTCATCTCTAGAGAAGAGCTGTAACACTTTTGAATACTCGTGGATGTAGGCGGTTTGGAAATAATTCATGCAGACATTAAATAATTTTTCATCGTCCTACTATTGAAAGTAAGCTGGTTGATCGTTTAGCCAATGAGCGAGTCTTGCTGAATCGGCGTACAGGCAGCGTTGCCACAATCAACCTGATTTGCTTACAATTGGATCAAAAATATACTTTTGTATGGTTACATGAGCAGTTGTGTCGAACATAATGAACATTTATCCATGCCTAAATTACAGTTCACACCGCGGTTGCTTGGCAAGTGTCGCTTTATCTCCAGGATTAATAAAGTGCCATCAGCCTTATATATATATTTTTTTTTGTCTACAGATCGGTGTCACGCAAATATTAGATGATTCAGACAATAAGTTGATTAAGTGATTTCACTGAAATGTGTCCCTACTTTCTGTCATTTTACCAACAGAGTTTCAAAAAGAAATCATAAGATTTAATTGCGTTAGATCCAAGTTCTAACTGTAAAATTAAATCTCTACATTTTACTTAACAAATATTTTTAAAACTAGGCATTTTTCGGACCATTTTTTAAATAAAATTATGAGTATAGATCGAAAAATGTCTAATTTTAATACTTCTTGAATAAAATGAAACAATTTATTAATCTTGGAAAGAGGTAACTGCTCGTGATAATTCAAGCAAGAAGGTGAATTAATAAAACACGATTCGAATAATGATAAATGTTATCCTTGTATGAGTAAAGGACAGTTGGCAAAGAACAAATTGGCAAAGCCAAGCAAAAAGACTCGCTACGGTAGCATTCAAGTTGATGGACGCAGCGAAAGTCTGTTTGCCAGGAATGCAGATTGCAGATGCGGTTAACTGAACGTTCCTGTTAGGGCATCGCGATAATTTATAAGCAAAGCAAATTTCCTGGCAAATTTACAACTGTCTAGTTTTTTTTCCCATCAATAAGATTCTTATTGTTTTACTGCTATGCAATCTAAAAATATTCATTTAAACTGAAAACGATAAGATAAATGAACAGAAACTACCTGACGATATCCTACTTCTTTAATTTAAAAAAAATTGCCGGTAAGACAAGGTTTACTTAAAATTTGAGCTTAGACAAGGTTTGAGAGTTAAGTTTAAGGATAAGAGGAAAGAAGCTTGTCCTAAATAAACAGGGTATGGAAATACTGACTTTTGACTATACATACCTGCGTGTAACACCAATTTTCGGCGACAGGAGTGTTTACTTCCGGTGGCGGAGGGCTAGGAACACGGCTTACAGCCATGCTACTGCTGCTGTGCAAATTTGAGCTGACCCGCGACGTTTGAGGCGCACAGTCGCTCACCGAAAGTCTGTAACAGAGAAAGCGAAAATTATTACTAACTGCTTTCCTGCGGTCTTGGCAAGAAATGTTCAAAGGAATTTTTGCAATGTGCTTTTGGCTCGCCACTCAACTCAGCTTAACATTATTTCGAATGAATGACTCCATTTTATATGAAATTAGCATAAAAGAAACAAAGCTTCCTAGGTCCCTAACTCTTTTTAAGAGTAGACTGATAGAGAAAGAAACTCCACTCAATTTTAAAGATAGGATATCAGCAAAATTATTCCACTAAGATTTCTATGAAATCTTTCTGCGAGAAATTTATGTAGTTCCTGGGAAGGATATCTTGGAAAGATAAGAAACAATTGTATACAATTAGAACACGTCCTCGTTTTAATTACAACTGTTCCTTCATATGCGTAATAATAGAAATTGAAAAAGTTATGTAAATTTTTCGTTTTTAAATGATATTTTTTACATTAATCTTAAGGGGAATTTCAAGGCTCATATTTGATGAGTAAATATGAACCGATGTGGCTAAAATTTTGGAGTACTTTCTTTTTTGGAGCATATTAACAAATTCTGCTATTGGGAGTAAATAAATTTTTAAAAAAGTGAAAATAAGGACCACCCTATTGTATTATAGGCTGCAATTTCGAAATTTATTAATGTTACGGCTAATTCTGTGGAGAAATATAAGTGCAGAAAGGGGACTCGAGTTCATGGACAACAGATCGATGTGGCTGCATTGTACGATTTGCAGAGGGAGGTAAAAGAGGAAAAGCAGGCGAGTAACGGGGGAGAATACGTAGCACATCGTAAAAGTTGGAGTCAAAAAGCAAAAGACTGTGAAGAGGAAAAGAAAGATAAAAAAGAAGATAAAGAAGAAGAAAAGGGAGAAAGGTATGCAGGGCACGCGATGGTGCTCGTGCACGCCAAGTACGGGGCGGAACTTACTCGACTTCCGTCGAGTGCAATAGCCCCGCAGGTTCATCGGACCTGGCTACAGCTACACTCAACCGACCGAAACGTACTCTAGCAGAACCGCTGGTCGATCTATCATATCCCACTTGCATTACTTCACTGGAGCTTAAAATCGAAAAGTCCTTTTTAAAAAACCACCAAAATGCCGAAAAGGTCGAGAGGAGTCCTGAGTCCATAGTCCACTTAGAGCTCTCCGCGAAGTAAAGTTCTAAACTGATGGTAATCTTGCGATTTAGTTAAAGAGACAACTTTTCCAGACAAATCAAATTAGTTCTCTAATAGCTTTGATTTCACTGAACTTTGCAGTTTGGAAGTGAAAACAGGAGAAACTGAGGGAAAGGACGTTTTTTCATCGTGGTCGACGCGGTGATGAAAGTGCAACGAATAATAACCACTGAATCGGGCAAACGTTTAACTGCATAAAGCTTTGATAAGTTTCCTTCTTTCACCAGAAATCTTGTCTCATGCTAGATATCGAGCTAGATATCATATTGTGACTTAATTTGTCGTTTATTCTGCGAAGCATAGGAAGATATGTATAATTAATTGTATATAATAGTCTTGAGCTCGTGCAATCTATGGACCACACAGTGCACTCATTGCACGCCTGCACACGTGCAAGTGGTACATGGTCAACGATTTTTTTTCCGGAAACTTTGCAGCGAACAACGGCCGAGGTCGCTGACTCAATTCCTCTGTAACTTGGAATTCATGGGAGCACATCTGGAGAAAATCGTTGCGCAATGCGTTACATTCGCAAAGATACGTTGCGCCCGAGAAACACTCATTAAAGTCCGTAAATCCCGAAGCTTGAGTTGCGAGTTGTTTCTTTTATGTGAAAACTGGCAGAATTTACGATAAGTGTAATGATGACTCGATACTTGCGCGCTGATGATGAGCTACTTTCACTTGTGTGCATACAAGTTTTCTTGCTCTGGATGAGACTCAGAAAGTACTTTAACATTGTTTGGATTTGGAGCGTTTTCTCTCAACAGCATGAATAGAAAGTGATTGCTTAAGGCTCTTTTGTTCTTTACACAATAAAATCGCGAAGAGTAAAATGGGTGTGAAAGCACATAAATTGATGATAGAATCATCTAGGATAAAAAAATCTATCATCGATAGTAAAATGTAAAGTTACATGGTATAAAAGCTCCATAAAGTTTTTTTGCAACATCATAACGAGAGCTGGAGACATAACATTTAACTGCAATAACATCTCACTGCAGTGAGAACAGTTATTGCTCTTTTCACTGACGCGACGCTACTATGTTCTACTTTCCCTTGATCGCTAGGCTTCTGCGTTAAATTGGATCAATTCTAAATAATTACTTATATAATAATGCGCTTCAACCGAGGCAAACAGATGGAAATGTTATCGAAAATAACTAATTCGAATTAATATCTCAAGAGCAAGATATAGTCTTCTAATTACAGAATACATAGTGATAAAATAAATTTTTTTTTCAGGATTTTCTAAACTTACTGTTAGCTCATAATATTCAATATACTTTCCCAGTAGCAAATAATCACAAAAACCATTGAAAAATGTTCCAGGTACTCGGAATTATAAACCTTGAGATTCCTATCATTTTAAAAATCTTTTCTGCTAAGAAACTTTCCTCTAGGTTAAGTTAGCACAAGGTTAATGTATTTAGAAATATATCATCAGAGAGGAGAACGAGAATTTACCAAAGTGTTTGAGAAAATCGAAGTCTCCAAGTAATCACCCAAGAAAATAATCCTCTCCTTCGGAACTACCCAGTCAATAGCGGTTAGCCAACCCCACGAAAAAGAAAAATGCTACTACCTGCCAGGAGATTTATCTCTCCCTCGAGAAAGATTTTTGTACAAAAGTTCTCTTTTACTTTGGTTTATGACCCTTCAGAATGTTTCTCATTTAAAAAAACCCAAGTAAAACATTCGCAAAAAAGATCCTGGTGTACAATCTGGGCTTACAAAATAGTACTTTGTTTTATAATAGGAGACTAATCATAAAACTGAGAAAAAGGTATGCATTGCAGAGTTACCGTTAAAGATCGTAACTGTACTTTTTATGGACTTATGGTAGAAATAAGTGGATTTCTCTAGACGAAATGATTAACAATGAAGTTTTTCGTTCTAATTCGAATGTTTTCCAATTATGTTCACAAAGCCAAGGACATGGTTACTTCGAAAAAATATTTTCCATGTGAGCAGCGCATCATGCAAAGTCTCAAGGAGAGACCCATTCACACACCAGTCGTCCATTCATCCTGTGGCCTAGGCTCATATATGCATAAATATTTAGCCCTGTCTGAAAGACGAACCAGCTTCACAGAAAACGTCCTTGCAAGCTAGAAGCTTGCCTAAAAACGACTCGTTTATTAAATCAGTTAACGAGCAACGAGCTCCCAAGGATAACACCAATGACTTTTCACTCACGGTTCCTATTCATTATTTTTGATATGGAACAATTTCATCACTTAGCTCTCAACCTTCTTGTTAAATGATATGTTATGATATTTTTAAAACAAAACTTCCCACTGCTGCAGAAAATTCTCTTACATCAAATAATATATATCTTACTCAGACTATTATTCCATACACACATTAATAACTGAATCATAAAAGAATTTTTTGTTTTCACATTATGCTTTATACAAATCACTATTAGTGATAAGCATGCAATTTGAAAAGAATTGCGTTACAATAATTATCAACGAGTTTGACTGGAGATAGCGATTTTATTCCAAGGTGGACATTTACGAGTGACAGCGTACTGTGATACTGCAATTTCCACCTGGAGTAAGGATACTAATGATTCCAATTAAAACATAAATAAACTTTTTTTTTGTCATTTTTTTAATAAAACGGGACTTTTCAGTACAAAAGTCATGCAGCTAAAGGCGGGCCGAGTTTTGCAGTAATGTCAGTAGAGAGGCGGAGACACAGAGTCAAGGCTAATGCCTGTACGAGCAAGTGTGATAAGACAAAGGCTAACTCTCTTCAAGGGCGCCACGAGCCAGGTTTTACTAAAGCACACGCCAATTTCCGATTTGAACATCATTGAAAAAATAGAAAAGGACAGCCTACCAAATGCCATGTCAATTTTTCAATTCAAATTATTTTAATCAACATCAGTCTAAATATGAATTCATTCGGTAGAATCAACAGCTTTATATAAAATTAGCAATGCAAATAGCAAACTGCTTCACTTTTACTACAATTCTATTATGACAACAAGCAACTTTTAGTTTCTTTCATGCAAAATTGATGAGTTCATTGACATGTCTAGAATCAATATAGTTATTTAAAACTATATGCTTCTCAGAGACAGCAAGTTACGTCACAAGCGCACCAATCAGTGGTCGTTATCTATTACCCTTGAAAATTCTTGTTCTCACTCTGACCTTTCGGTTGCTCTTTACAATGCGTCTTGAAAACGTTTAAATCCTACGCAGAAGATCGTACAACGTCAAATTATTGCAACAGAAATTTTTTACTTCCGAGGACAAAGTGAACCAA
>JAUEJJ010000021.1:2519210-2530517 GCA_032164275.1 Synergus coniferae | reverse complement strand
CACAATTTGGAGTAACATTGAATGGAGCAGTCGATATGACATCATTCACAGTCGAGACTGGAAACAGTATTAATGATCTATGAGGGTCTACTGGGCAAGATTTTTGTTGGTACTGAAGGAAGAAGAGCCGGTAGATGTTGGGATGTGGGCCGTGAATGAAATCTAGGATTACACAGTCACGATAACCCAAATTTTGGAAAATCCAACTGACATCCTCTAAAGTCTGATCTTGGAAGAAATGGCATGTTCTAATGAAGAAGATTCAAATGAAGTAAAGATCAGTAGAGACCCAGATGAGAATCGAGAGCCTGGTGCGTCCATGGCCGCCTTTGAACATTGGAGAGCTCGTACTCAGTACTCACCGCGCCAGCGCCATCCTGTCATGAGACAATCCGATAGAAGGTGTCGACAGTATATCCAGATCTGCGTGCGGAGATTTATTACTGGTATATCCCACTGGACACATGCGCACAATTTTTTTCACGGATTTCTTTAGCTCATGACTCGTCGAGCCTGTCATATAGTCACTTCACACATGACGTCTGGAGTGCTTAGTCGGTTAGATCCAGGAATTATCTTATCCAGGAAGGTATGGTGAGGATAAAGGAAATATGAAACTGGACTAACAAGAAATATAAATCAGGGAACAGGATATCTTGTCAGATGACGTCGGGTTGATAGGATCTAGCAGACGAAACGGAGAGCAGAAGACAAACGGCGCGACGAAGCACTTCGATGTGACACTGGCAGCTGGTCAGCTTTTGATGGCGATATGTGGCTAAGCTAAAGTGGCAGTTCGAACGCGACTACCCCTCTGACCTGACCTCACCTGACCTGACCCGTCGACTACGACGAAAAGCGCCAACCTCAACTCCGAATCTGACTCCAACCTCGGTGTTGGCTAGACTGAGCTGATGCCGATCTACTGAAACCAGAGGTCTCCCCACTACTTGGCAGCCATCCCCGTTGCCTCGTGAGTTTCCGACAAACCTCGCGTCTTTTCGATTAACTTCGGCTACTCCGACCTCCTCACAGTGGCGATGGCGATGGCAGACCGACCTCGTGCTCGTGTCTCGCCATCGCATCGGCCACTGCACCACACCAGGCACCAGGGGCACCAGGACCGAATTACATGCCTTGCCAACACGGAATGGAAACAGAAAAAAGGCCAGGGGGGCCTTCGCTTCTCCTTTCTTTTCAACCAATGCTACCATGTCCCCTTGTGAGCTTGCTTTGAAAACGACTGGTTGTGAAAAGAACCTCTGTTGCACGCAACCATATAAAAATGCCCGGACAAGAAACTGAAAAAATCCTTGGCTTTATTGAAGCACATTACGGATTGGAGGATGTGGAATTGTAAATGTGGAGGAAGTCTTCAAGGAGGATAGGACCTTGGAGCATGACCAGAAAATAGGGACAAAAGCTGCAGGGAACACCAATTACATTAAAATAAGCATTTCTTATTATTACCATCACGTATGGCTGAGTTTGTTTATTTGATTGTTTCTTTGGAGTTTTTCTTACCACTAGATCAGAGACACTGATGATGGAGTCCCTTGCTGGTAACAGCGTGATCTATCCGGCCATAGCAATTAGTGTTTTATTTTTTCAGTATAGGTGATGAATCTTTATATTGCTGACAACAGCACACGGTCTTCCCAAGTGGCCACCCATCCGAGTGAAAACCGTAACCAGTATTTCTTTACTTCAGTGATCTGACGGGAACTGGTGCTTCCAACGTGGCATGGCCATTGCCTGTATACCTGAGTGAGGCATCTATGTATCAAAATCTATCTATCGTGGCTAATCCTATAACATACACGATCGCTCAATATAAAGGTCATCACAAACATGTAAATCTGAGAACAGAATCAGGGTTAGCGTCGCGTCACTCACACCCACATTTAATCCTGTTAGAATTTAGAATAGGAACTAGTTTCAACTGAAAAAACAAAAGCAGAAAGTGGGATATGACTCATGCTAGAAACGAAATTATTAAGCAAAAACTTATCACTTTCCAAGCGATTAAGTTTAAATACGAAAGTCTATGCATGTGCTTTCCCCTTTCACCTTTACCTCCAACTTTTAACATTTAGATCAATCTTCACTGCCCTCAATAATTTCTAGATTCTGATCATTTGCTGCACAAAATGTACATGCACTGTATAGGCATATTGCTTTCAGATTTCATTGGACCAGGAACACTACTAATAACTCTATTACGGAATCGCGATATTTATACGTCCGCGTATAATGAGTTAATGAGTTTCCATCGGCATAGGCACGTTAGCACATTCGCCAACCCTCTCAATAACAAACGAGATCGAGAACCACATTCGGTGGTGCAACCGCGTAAATAGACTTTAGAAAGCATGTGCGGCTGCCGAGTGTATAACGTTGTGGTACGCCTACTATCTTGCCAGCAAGGCGAGGCGCCCAATCCTTTGAACGAGAACATATCCTCCACTTACGAGCAAAATGCTCCTACATTCGCAATCGTTTTCCAGTGTATGTGTACGTACCACTAGTCTACATACTCCGTAGAAACTCGTAAATACTGAGATACGCGGGTGAGCTAGATTCGAGAATCGTACATTGAAATGAGAAATATATCAAAGCAAAAAATTATTGGCCCATTTTCTCAACACTTGATGTGGTATTAAGCTAAAGGAAACTAAAGCAAACTAGTATCTAAATTAAAGTTACCCAAAGGGAATCCGTATACCATGAACGAATTTTAGACTGTAATCAAGTAGACTTGTATTGTTTTCTTATAACTTTTTATCATGAAATCATCACACCAAAATGTTTATCAGATCATTTTAGCCAAGTGCTGATAAATTCGAAGGATTTCTTGGAAAAGCCTAGTCAACATTAACATTCTAAAAAAAAAACAGAATCTTATCAATCTTTTCTGGCAAAGGAAAAAGATTCAGTGATTATTCAAAGGGTATTTCTAAAGTTTGAAATCTGATTTCAATTAGTGAAGTATATGGTCCGGGTATGGTAACGAAGGATGCGGTAACGAGAAGCTCAAGTTTGAGGTGTTTGCTAGAACGCTGTAGAAACAGAGATCATTCGGCCAATAGTATCTGATGTAACTGCAGGCGAATCCATTCATTTCAGACACCTGGCTCGTGCCGTTGCAGACTCGAGAAAGTTAAGTGACCTGTATCGAGTATCTTTACGTCGCTCTGGCACGAGTGCAAAAACTCTGATGGAAAATGGGCGAAAGTTTCTACGGCATCAGACGTATTTCTGATCCATGAACTGCAATGGTTCTAAAGACGAAAGATGTAAGAGTTGAGTAGAAACCAGTCTGATAAGATCACATAGCTTTCGAAGGAAAGGCTTTTGTGAACTTTTTAATATGATATATGTATAATAAAAACATATACATATACAATATATAGTTTACCATAACCTAGGTTCACTCTATCCTTTTCAGTTATTCAGGAAATGTAAAACGCATTATGAAACACTACAACTTTCTTTATCTCCGAATACAAATTTGAAAGCAGAAAACGGAAACACTTTTATATGCAGTTAATTCTAACAAGGCAATAAATTAGAAATTCTTATTTATCT
Organism: Synergus coniferae; assembly: GCA_032164275.1. Lineage (NCBI taxonomy): Eukaryota > Metazoa > Arthropoda > Insecta > Hymenoptera > Cynipidae > Synergus > Synergus coniferae. The sequence continues at coordinate 2,526,929 of JAUEJJ010000021.1, read as the reverse complement.
AGAGCATAAGTCTTATTAAGACGCGTGCAGAAATCGACTCTTGATGTGATCATAATTTGCAGTAAGTTGTTTGAATATTATATCCTAACAGGTTTCAATTATAAATTCTGAATTGTATATATGTATAATTGTATGATGCTGTATACAATTATACATGTATATGACTAGAGACATGATTTGATTTACATCGGGCTTAGTATATGGCTTGAAACACAAATATAATACTATCTTTGTTTACTCGCCAGGAAAATACGTTTGCGCTCATGCATGCGTGCGAGATGTAGTCCATGTCAGGTCATATGCTAGGTAATATGCCTTAATACAATGTCCTCGCGCAAGAAAAAAACTTGGGTATGAGTTCTAGTCCCAGTTAATTCACGACAATTTATTTTTATATGGTCTGTAACTCACTAATGAAATACTAATGAAATAGTGCCGATTCGTTTTCTAATTCACTCTAGCAAGCATTTTTGCTATCAGTTAGTTAAAAATTGCTACATGATTCATTTAGTAAGGCTTACTATTTCATTAGTAATTTCTTACACCACTGAGAGAGTAAAAGCAAGGAGATCAGTTTTCTCCCAACATATGCTAATCAGCAACTCAGAGTCACTAGATCTCGCTTTCACTTATCGCCATCCGAGTACTTCTCCTAACTTTGATTCGGCAGGGGTGCACTGAGAAAAAAACTGTTGAATCAAAAGTCCGCACTTTCGCGCTCGGTTAAAAGCAGATCTTATTGATTCAAATAGATATACTATCGAATTCACAGTATCACTATCAAGTCGAAATATGTCCTATTGCTTCATTGAATATTCATTTGAATCAATAGTATCTGCTTTTGACCGAGCGCGAAAGTGCATACTTTTGATTCAATAGCATATTTTTTTCTCAGCACAATTTTACACACCTTGTGTTAGAAACACAAGTATGTCTATACAACCTTGTATGTATCAAGGATACATTTACCAGATGTATAAGTATCTATAGCACACATTAGATATAGACATGCCAAATTTTACTCATACAGATAAGAGGTATTCATACATATAGACCCGCCCTTCTCGGAACAAACGGGGATTGCCAAGCATGGGGTGTTGTTCCACTTCGGCTGCTAAATTGTACAGAGAAGGTTGTTCAGTGCTTGCATGTACTAACTATACAAGCGACTATGGAGATGTTGGTGGCAGTAGTGTTGATAGAGAAGAAGTAGGAGGAGGAAGAGGAGAGGTTATGTGGAGGTGATTGTGTTAGGACGAGCGGCGCAGAGTGGAATGGAGAGTTCAGGCGAGGTCAGGTCACGGGACGAGCGCTCTGGACGGTCGATAGAACAAAGCAATGTGCGACCAGCAATGTTGGACAAAATCCTAGAAAACGGAACAACACTTCCTGTTTCCGACTCTTTACAGTTTACACCTAATTGCTACAAATCTTGCAAACTGTGGAAACCTGGCTAATTCATCTAGATGTCTAGCTGTAAAACGATCCTCCACAGCTGCTAAGCCAATTTCCCTTATCTTTAATATAGTTGTCAACCCTGTGATTATATTTTCTCATTACATACTAGTAATAAAATTTCGAATTGTCTCTTACGAGGAGTTAGCTAATATTGATTGAAGAGACCTCTGATAACAATATTCAAATCGATAGAATTGCTTTCAGCTGATCTAATAGATACGTGAGAACGATTATTGATTCAAGATAAGATGCGGAAGGTTGTTAAAAGAACACGTGTGCTATGTGTATTATAATAGTAAGCTAAAGGCTAACATAATAGGAGGTATAGATAAATCTATTATATGTATAGTCTAATCCTATAAACTTGGAAAAGTATCCTAATGAATGCCTTATAAGATCGTTTCTATAAAGTACTGAAATCTTTTATCCTATTATAATACCTCAATCTCGGGAAGTTTAATCATTTATTAACTGAAATTGGATTCAATCTGAAAGGAAAGTTTGATGTTATCAATTCAAGTGGAGTTCCACGTCTTTGACCCTTGATGGACTTTTCTCTTCATCTTCGAGTGATGAATATCAATGAGTGTATATCAAAAAATAAATTTCTAATGCATACATGATCTAACGTACGTACTGAATTATGCATCTATTCTTAGATTACGTATTACGCGTAAATTTTATACGTATAAACATAAATTATGTACAAACTTAAATTATATATACCCAAATAACGTATGAAGCTAATTCACGTAGATTCCTGAAATGAGGTAATTTAGAGCAGATGCAATCTAAAGAAAGGTCCTATGTCGATTCATTAGCTGCACAATCGTGTGCATACAATAAGCGCGATAATGGAGTCAAAGTCAAGTCGGAGATCCGATGCGGTCTACACTCAACTCGGCCAAGGTGAAATACACTGAGAAACTCATAGGACACTTTGTCCAGAGGTAGATGATACCCCGATGTGTGCAGGTGTGAAATTTTTACACTCGTCTTCAGTTTAAGACTTTGTATAATAAGTGTACATTATCGAAATCGAAAACACTGAATGATGCTGGTTGAAATCAAGTTTTTGTAATTAAGAAAGAAAAAAGAAAGTGAAGAAACCTGAGGTTAGAAAATTAACGCTCTGTTGCTAATCGAGCAGCTGAATCTTTCACATATGTAATCCAAGGTGACATTTATAATATTCACATACATACATGCGTTATCTCTATTCAGTTTTTACCATCACTATCATAAAACATGTTATAGATTAAATATTTCAAAGATGTTTTACCGAATATGAATCTTCATATATGAATATTATAAAATATGCATCACAAGACATGCTTTAGTAAGGATGAGACAGAACATGCAACATATTGTTTTTTTCATTGCGTAAGAGAAGATTGATAAATTCAGTTGTGTTTGCGACCTTCCGGTCTTCGTCACGAACGTATCCTACCGATACGCAATCCAGCTGCGTCAGTTTTATGTATAGTTGAAGTTAGTTATCGAATATAAAAAGAAGCGAGACGGTGAGCAGGTTTGATTGCTGACCTTGTCCGCTGTGGTTGTTCCACGTGAAGACTCGGAAAATCAGACACCGCACGTGCAATTTCTTTACAATTTTTCGCGTTCACCTCGCCTGCAGAAATTACCTCGCTTTCAATCGCTTCACTTCATATGTCCTTTCCCTTCCCTTCATACCATTTGCAAACAACAAATAAAGAAAAGTCGTAAACATTGTGTGATTACGCTACCCTTCCATTAAGGTTACAGATGACTTTAAAAAAAAAAGCAAAAGAATAACCACTGTTTTAGTTGTAATGGTTGTAATTAAATGATATTAAATCATCTATGATAAGCCATGCTAAAAATTTGATACTAAATTTTAAATGAAATGGAGTGTTAAATCTGGTAGTATTTATCAGTTATAGCTTCCGCAGACAGTCAATCCCTTGACTGGCGCGACTATGTGGGAGGGTTGGCTGAATTATGTGAGAAACAGTAGAATAGCAGGGGTTGAATCATGAAAGGTAGGTAGAGTAACAGTACAACGAAGGGTAGTTCATTGATCCGCCCGGGAGAGTTGCTCGAGTTCATGCACGATACATTTCGGTATTCGCTCGAATGCATTCTACTCGACTTTAATACTTCTTCCTCCCTTTTTTTCCCTAAAAGAAAAAAAAGAAAAAATGACCAACTCTATCGAAATTGTCAAGAAGAAAAAAACACCTCTAATCCACTAAAGTTTTTGCCCCTACAAGAGCACAAATTACAACCCCTTGTAAAATCTCTTCACTCAACATTTTAATTTAATTTAGAAAGTACTCTCTTTTATATAATTAAAAAAAGATTTTCCTAATTTAGAGCCCGTTTAGAGTCTCTAAACCCAGAATCCGAAATATTCAGACCACCCAGGAGTTCCTTTCTCGTTCCACCTATTATCAAATTGTTCTGAAAGCCTAGAAAATTCCCCATCCCGCATCTGTGGTCAGGGTTCTTTACCGAAACTTCCTATAACTTGCGAATTTGAAACTTTCTCTTCTCACTGCTACAGCTACATCAATTGTACTATTTGCGATCCGAAATCGGATCAAAACGTAAACAATATTGAAAATGAAGTCAAACATGATTCTCTGGAATTTAGTTAATTCATGGCATGAAGAAACTCTGGCAGAACATCTTTAAAGGGGTTTTCAGTGTAGGTTTAGATAGGAGCGAGATATTTAAAAAATTCATGCTCTTGGGGATTGAAAGAACGGTTTAGTTTCACAAAGAATAATCACTAAAACGTCATTATAATGATAATCATCGATAAATGTTTTATTCCCTGGTCGATTCTACCTCTAGTTGATTACTACAACACATTATGGAGTAATTGAAGAACGTTTTTCTCATCAAGCAAACAAAATGCGCGATGCATTCGCTATGAGTATATGACATTTAATCGATTTCCTCGTTGACGATACTTCGGTTTACGGACACATACTTAGCTCTATGCTAGTTGTTAAGTATATTCCGTATGTATTTTATTTCTATACATATACAGTTATATTTATCACGTATATGTAAGGAAATATCTTGAATCGTGTTGCAGTTAGAAGGGCAAGTCTTTAAGATCTTTTTATAAAAGGATATGTTACATAATTTACCTCTCTGTTTTCTACTCGCAATTTATTTCCAAAGATTATATAAACTAAATCCGAGACTAAATCTGAATTCGGTTAACAGTGAGCATTTCTTAAGAAAGTTATACATATATCTAACTAGATCATTGTGTACTTTATTACTTGAGCAGAGTTTAACAAAAGCGTATTTAAGTTTCTTTCCTCGAAATACATCTGTGATGTATTTCTGTCGTGTACAAAAGTGGGTTGAATATAGAAATGCAAATGAATCAGTTATTAAAAGTTATTTCATAAAAGACCTTGAATATAACTCCACTGGTCTTTTAAAATAAACTTTAGGGTACTGTTTGATAAAGAATGTCAATTTACTATTTTTGTCGCTGGAAATATAAAACTCCAAATAGTTGAAAAATCTTATGAGGAAATATTTTGTCGTTAGAACTTCAACCTGCAATTTTTACAACAAATCTTCAGGTGAAGAAGCTGAAGAACAGAATGTTATGCTCTCGAATAAACATTAACGCACTTTAGTCCTAAAAAATTCCCTGATATAAAAATCATTACTATTATTTTGCAACCAAAAAATTAGGATAATTGATTATAAATTCAGAAAGGAGTGGCTTTCGATCATAACCACTTAGTCCCAAGTCCTTCAGACTCAGTGACTCGTAACTTTACTGATATTGAAAGCAGCTCACCTTAACTTAAAGTACTCAGAAGTTACCATGAGGAAAGTAATCGAGTAAGCACTGCTTACAGAGAACAGATTATTGACCGATGAAAGACGTTTGGTTTATGCATTTTGTGACAGAGAAGGAACACCATATTATTGATTATAGAAAATAAATTTAACGAAAAAAGTAAGAAGGTTTAAAATTTGTAATGTTGTGTTGGTCAAGCGTCGTGGATCGAAAGCGATTAGGAAAGGGAGGTAAACCGGAAACGTTGGAGGTCGAACTGGGGTTACGTCGCGGTCGTGGGCTTGGCTTGTGGAATAGAGCGAATAGAGCAGTGAGAGGAGCTCAAAGCCGCACAGGGCGTCCTCGGCGCTCTTTTTACTCGTCCTAGGCGACCTCACCGTCTAAAATAACCGTTTCGATGGTCGCCTGTACTCACGCATTCACTACTATTAATTGTGAACACGATGGATCTCGTCTGTCGAGTCTTGCTCAATCCACTTCGATCCAGGAAATATCCAGAGCCTATTCAACTATCCAAAACTATTCCAGTTCCATTGCTTTTTTCCAGGACTTATTCTTGGGAAAATTTTAAAGCGAGCTAATCGAGCCTTTCATATTTCTTTCCTACTATAGCGTAAAACTTTAAGTTGTTGAAGAACAAAAAAATTTCCTTCTGCAAGTTAATGTTCTAGAAATTCATGATTATACGATCAATTATGATCAGAAGTAAACTCGCGATTTTTTAATTAAATTCCCGGTCATTTCCCGATTTCCTCATTCCAATAAGTCGCTACCCTAGATATACTCGCATTAGAATACAATTGTACTATTAGAGGGTAATTCGTCAACGCTTAGAATGAACATAATCGGGCCTAGGAATCGTGGTGTCAGCTGGAACGTCTTTATGTAACCGAGGACAAGTGATGTCACTTGAACGTTTTTACAATAGAGGCACGGATAACCCGTGTCACGGAACAAATTTCCGTAGCCAACTGTGCTATCTCTCCTCATTTGTTCGTCACCAAAATCTAAGATCTAAGTAGACTCTTTTAGTTTGTACGTCACATACACTGATACACCTATCAGTATAATGTATAGATTAGACCACGATTAGACATATTTTTGTGTACATACACGTACTATAGAACTATACTTTTCCGTAAATATACATATGTCACATTATACATTCATTAGATTGTTTGTACGTATTATGTACATATAACAACATACGAGCATATCGATAGCGGGTGTTACACGTGCGTGAACCGTCTTTTTTCGCAAACAGCGCGATCCGATCCAAGGCCTTAATTCTATCCTTCTCATTTTCCACGCGCGCGCATTAAAGTTTATTCTAGCTACTTTGGTTCCGCGGTTTAGCGCCGACTGCGACCATGAAACTCATTGCTTGAACATCAAGATATTCAAACAGAGAGCGGAAATACTTCGACTATTAATTCTTTGATATCATCTAAGGCACTTCCAATGCAGTATTGACGACATTCACTACGGAATTGATATTGAATGATTGACGATATTAAAAGCTGTTTAATCTAGCTGATACTTTGCTAAAAACAGTTCTGGAATTTGTAGAAAGGCTCAAACGTTTAAAACTTTTTGAGAGCGTTTCAATTTAATTGCGGTGCATTGCGAGTCTTTAAAATTTTAATTTATTAGCCTTGCAGATTTATTCGGGTGACCCCGTACGCATTAATGTTTAATGCGACAAGACCCTTTTTCTTCCTAGAAAGCAAAATGCGAAGGTCGATTTACGCCCATATTATATAGTATCTGTGTGACGATACTACTTGCATGTAAAAAGTAAACTCACGTGTACTTTACGCGTGACAACTATACTGAAACTCGACAAAAATACTCATATACCGTTACTATCGTACATGCAATGCTGATAATTCGTGTCCTTAGCAATATTCAATGCCAAAAAATGACGTAGGTCTTGAAATCATCAATTAAAAATGTAAAAGCGATATTAAAAAGTAATATCCGTATTTATAGTATATATGATTACGATGACTATTATTTTAATTAGAAAATACCTTCTCAGTTTTCTTCAAATAATATTCGTAATTATGAGTTATTACAAGACCGGATTTTATAAATAGAAATCATTTATCAGAAACACAACCCACTTCCTTTTCCCGATTGCAATAATTCCACCGCAATGTTTTACATGATTTTATACTTAAGCTGCTTGGAAAAAGCTGCTTGAAATATAAGAGCACCTTATCATTTAGGTGTGAAATTGTTTTAATTTTAGCTAAACTTATAACCACCTTCAATATTCCTTGTTAGAGCACAAATGTGCACGTGATAATGTTTAGGGACAAACATTCGTGCACGTTGTTTGAAGCGTGTCTTAAAACGTGTAAAGGATTTCAATCCGAAACACGTGTCAAGTAACTGAGTACATTATGCTATTTCTCTATCTATATAATTATATATAT
>JAUEJJ010000021.1:2487089-2505587 GCA_032164275.1 Synergus coniferae | reverse complement strand
CTTATGCAGTACCGACCATAGTATCCATAATACCATACCAACTGCGCTTCTCATTCGGGTACGACCCACTTTGTACAATTCAGTCTTGCAGTTTAATTTCCTGCTCCTGGAAGACCCTTCCGTTCGCATAAAGATGGCCGCAAACGCATTACATTCACTCCGAGAACGAAACTCATTTTTCAAGCCCTCCTAGTCCTTGAAGCACCTGAATTTTTCACCTCGCTTCAGATTCTCGATTGCAGATATGCTTTACGATCGACTTTAGCATCGAGGTGAAACTCTTAAGCCATGTCTCGTTTAAAAACCAATTTTTACTACGGTAACTGATTTAATCGGCTAATTTTTAACAATGATGACGCCCTAGTACGATCTGTATACTTTGATCAATCATGAAATCCTATAATAACAATTAAAATAAAGCATCTGCTGGAAAATTGGATTATTGAATTTAGAGTCGATTTCTATTAATTTATAATCAATTTGTAGTTATGGTCAATCTAATATCGAAATGATAACAACAGTTTGATAATGGGTCAATTACGGTTAGCCAGTGCTAATTGCTGCGTTCCAGCTTTGGCAAATGAGACTGTTGGCTAGCCGAGATGGGATCATTATCAGCCCTCTATCACTTCCATTTCGACGTCCTATTGTCCACAAGTTCACAATAATATGTATTCTATTTCTAATCTATTGTATTTCTAGTCTATTCTATTTCTCATTTCTACAATGAGTCGAGAGTTTAATGTAGTTTAGTTTGCTCCGATATTATGGTCGATTCACTTATGCCCCATGCAAAGTTGGTTGCTAAACCGTTGTGACAGTCACGAGCCCCGTATGCATGGAGCTAGCGACATTCAGTATGGTAACTTTTGGAAGGACTTCTAACTCAAAGCCATAAAATACAGTTACGAGTGCCATAAGCTTGTCATAAACTCTGTGCAGGATGATTTGGTTAACTGTCCGTCTACGGGTCGTCATGCAAAGCGAACGACTAGGTCGCTCGATACAATTATGGCTATCACTGTGTGCGACGGCGATGTAGGTAAGTCATCTCAAAGGCGGTTTAACATTGAAACCAGGCCAGCATCGGCGGCTGAAGAGAAGATAGCCGCTATTTGGTACGTGCAGATAATCGATTCGTCGCGGTAAAATCGAATTCAAGATCATTGGGTGTAATTAAATCCGCATACTACAAAACTTATACTGACTATTACTAATATAAGTTAGCAAGTCATCAGAGATATGAGAAAATTTTTCGAGATGAATCTGCCTCTTATATCTTTTGTTGACCTTCTGTTCTTAAATTCCCAGCTTCACAAACAAACGGTTTCAGAAGATCCTTTTCATTTTATGTACCTAATCCTCTTAATTTTGAACACATTTTTAGCTGAAACGAATATGTATAATAATCTGAATATTTTCTTCTGTATCCTGTTATTAAGACAGTCATGTCATAAAAGCCACCTTTCCCCATTGATCTCAGGTCAAAGTATGGCGATGATTAAAATTCGCGAACTGTAGAAATGTACTGGTATTCATGATTCAGGGAATAGTAATTACATCACACAAGCTCGGGTGCGTGTGAAAGTCTGAAGGTACGTCCGTAATTCGTAAGAAGAAATCGAGTTTCGCGCTTCTGGCGTAAATGCGCGGCTAGGTCAGGGACGAAGGTAGAGCCAATCGATTAGATCCACCGAATAGCCTTGCCTCGAACGCGTTAAGTACACCTAGCAACGGTCACTTAATTATATGTATTTTGAACTAGTTAGCTTTACCTGGCTTCTCTCATTTGTCTAATAATGTTGAATTATACCATAAATGCTTTTTGGGGAACGAGAAGATTAAATTGCACCCAATTCTATAAAATTCAATGTACACACCTCCAAATGTATACAGCTCTACCCTTTTTCATATAAAGTATATAAACTCAATTTGAATACATAATTGATTCTGATTAATTCCAATTTAATGAGTGTAACTTAATCATTCTAATGCATTCAAATTTGAGACTTGTGTATATTCTGAATAAATGATCAACACTGATCATTTCTACTTGAAAGTATAATATTAAAGCCGAGATTATAGCAATTTTCTACAAACTCTGCAGCATCTCGACATTTCACTTCGTCCGAGATACGAAATTGACCCCTTTATCTATTTAGGAAATCGTGTAATTGGAAAATAAATGTTGAATTTCACGTATCTTCATGTAAAAAATTGGATCCACGCTGAGAAAAAAAGGTTAACGTCGAGTTGATCTCATAGAAATCTGGAATCCCTATGAGACGTTGTTAAAGACTTTCCTAAATAAACGTACGGATAGCAGTCTCTAAATACTCGCACTAAATAAACCGGCATTATAAAGACAGTCGGAATGAAGAACACAACCTCCTTTCACATGGTTTCAGTGCAAACCGAATGCGTACCGATAACTTGTACAAGAAGAAGTCGTAATTTAAGCAACCTTGTTCCAATGGCCTTTCCACAGCAAGGCGATTAATACTCTCAAATATCTCAGCCGAGTATTAAATTAGCGTGTGGAAAGTGCGAATGTATGGAATTTTGTTGCAGAATGTACAAAAGTACAACAGCAAGACGCGATACTTATCACCTGGATCCCCTTTTCGACAGAACAATTTTAATTGACTCTGCTGTCCTAACACAACAACAATCTCCTGTAATAAAAATATCTGATTTGGTATCGCATTCTATCTTAATAGTCACGTTGATGACAAAGACGTTTATTAAACAATAAAGTTGATAAAGTCAAAAAAGTTGACAATCATAACTTTATCAAAAATGGGAGTTATTAAAAATAAAATCAGCAAGTCACGCGATCTAAATCTAAAGACATGAAATACGGTCAAAAGAAATACACCGCCTCTTTACCATATCATGATGGTATTGTAACGAGGTAAGGTGAGATGAGAATTGAATCAAGGGACCGGAACGAGGACGTTCCAATAGCAACTAGGTTTCATCTATTTCTATCAAAGAAGTTTTTTTTTTGCATCCTCATCACATTTTTTCGATCTGAAGTCTTTAAAAATAAATATGCAATACCTCATCATAATATAGTGTATGTATAAATAGATTGATTACACTGAGACCAGGCGTTACGCTTACAGCGATCTTCACGCTTGCCATTATTTATGATATTTCAACCTGAATTCGCTCTAAATTAATCCCTGGCAATCTTCGAAGTCCATCAAGAAATCCGAGTGCATTTTATTGTCCATAAAAAAAGTCGATGGTAAACAACTCTGCTGGATTGTACAGCTGATGAAAGTTTTTCAATAACGCAAGCCGAGCTTATGCTTCACTTCAAGCTCGGATATGCACTCTACGCTAAAACAATCGCTAAATTTTTTGCAAAATTTTTCTGCATGAGAGTAAAGGGGAAAAGAGACATGAGAAATGATTACATTTTTGGTATACGTCTCAAATTGGAAAATTTCATCGAAGACAAGAGTAGAAACTTTATAATACGAAAACTTCAGAAATTGAAGGCAACTTGTACTTTTTTCCCGCAAATCAAATTCCTTGTTCTGAATCAAATTTCTAATAGGTTTTTCATGGCGAATAAAATTCACGGTTTGTTCCAGGTTTCTCGGTCCAATCGACTCTGGATTCGCAATCTGCCAGAATTGCTATTATAATAGAAGAAGCAGTGGGTCGTGCGTACCACATTATGACATTCTTCGTTCACATTGTGAACAGACAGTACAGTGGAGCCCAACCCAGCCCAGCCCAGCTCGAGGAGGTAATTGGGTTATCATCGGTTACGGTGTGAACCGAGGCTTTCTAGCTTTCTATGCTTATACCAAGGATGTCCACATTACGGAGGATCCCCCACGCTCGTTTACTCGCGCATTACCCCGATGATTATCGACCTCGAGATGTCCGCCCCCTTCACAGCTCGGCTTCGTTAACCTTTTATAATTCCTTAAGAAGAAGCTCTTCACTTAACACCGCGACTCAAAATGTCACTACTATCTTTGACACCAAGTCAAAACATCACTCGCTATCATCCAAGAACTTTTTATTAATAGTACATCAGCTTTTACTATCTCTATCAACTACCAACTATAAACTATCAACTATCAACCATCAACTGCATCAAGCTTGCGCCAGAAACGAAAATTTATCGATTCCCTTGCATGTTCATGATTTACAACCTATCACCAATATCGTGATCTGATCTGCACCAGAAAGAAACTGATCGATTCAATTTAATAATTAATAGATTTAGAACAGTGATGTAACTCGAATAATTTTCCTTCTAAGCTAAAGGTTAGCAGACGATAAATTAGAGCCAGAAAATAAATAAGAAGCAATTTCAAAACGTAAGATGTTAGGCGTTAGCACATAAACATGATTTCTCCATAGGCTTGATTATCTTGCAAATATCGAACTGAAAGAAACAAGAATTCACCTCTGCAGAAAGTTATTAGACCCGATGCGAAACGACAATGGATTTGGCCTCGCAAAATGAGAGTTCCCTTACTTTCCCTCCGTGAACGAGCCGAAGGCACATCTTTCTGTCTGCCTTCGCCATCTCAAATATTTTTACGTGCACTCAAACTCGAGAATTCCCATTAATGACCTGTAATTTTTCTACCTTCGTCAATTTCTGTATTCAATCTTTTCCATTTTTTTTACTGCAAATTGCACAACTTCGAAATCTTATCCTCGTTGTTAATGTGCAAAAGCAATTTGTCCAAACGGCCTTGACGATTATAGGGTGTTTTTCTTAGTGAGTTGCCATTATCTTTATCTATTTTGTTCTTTGTCAAGTTGAGACTTTTTTAAGCAACAAGCATTACGGTTAGTGTAATTTGGTAATTGTCTAATAATTAAACTATTATAGACACTGGACTCAAGGAGCACAAGATCGCCGTTCTGAAGGCAACCTTCCTTTCCCTTTCCCTTGCCTTTTACTTTGCTAGTTTCACTTCAAAGTTATGTATCACTTTTCCTACAACAGTTGTGATTTTCTGCAACAGTTTACAAGTTTTAGACCGCTTTTATTGAAAAAGATCATTGTTTCAAAGATGTTAATAGTGGAGTAAAAAGAAGTATTTGCGAAAGGATAGAAGAAAGACCAGCCAAGTGGCATTCTTTTGTACGCTGAAGAAAGAAAAGCAGGCGTGCAAGCATGCGAGGAGAACCTTGTTGGGCGGCAAGGTTTCAGTTGAGGTGCCTTGGTACAAGCGTTCTCGTGTCATTTTAATCATCCCTCGTACGGAGAACTATCACGAACGAGACTGGGACGTTAATCGATTAGCAGAGGTCGAGGGAGATTAGTACAGACCAAATAGCTCGATTTGCGCACAGGCGGTGGGATCAAGGATATATAACGAGCGAGAAGCACGTAGCGTGAACACTGAACATCTCTTCAGAAGGAAATAAAATTGCGAATGCGAACTTGTTATTATTTCTCCATGAGACCGGCTTCTTGTCAGATGCAAAGGGAACGAAACCAACTACTCACATATTATCGCATATGATCATTGCATTTCGCGTGACACCGTCTAACAATTCTTTTAATGGCAAGAAATGCTAAAATAAAAAATCTACAATGCCATCTGGCTTAGTCAAGTAGACCTCGCAACGTAAACACCCTACACACATTTTCTTAATTATGCACCAACATTTTTAGGGCTGACTGAAGGTTATAGAGTTAAAATAGAACATAAATGAGTATAATTTGAAAATTGTAATGTTATGTGATATACAAAATTTCTAATACTTGCATATGATGTCGAGTGACATTTAAAGTGAGTGTTTACATTTTAAACGTTTAAATTTAAAAAGTAATTAATGCATGAACGGTTGCTTTAGTATTAACGGTTGGTTGATTCTCCCTGGTTATTGAGCGGGGTGAATGCTCTTGCGCAATGCACGCACAGCAATACCGATCGCACCGACCTCATCCCAAACACGTGTATTCGAGTTTGTTTTCGTAATGAGAATATTTGTTTACTCTCTCCGTACATTCTACCAGCGCACAGAACTCTGTGCTTTAGAAATAGTGTAAAAAAATCCGTAAATAACATGAATGATTAAATAAATAAATGTCGGAATAAACAAGACATTGCAGCAGCAGCAACGTCAAATTTCACCATAATCTCTAAATTATTTTAAAAACGCAATACTATAGCTTTAGTTTCTGTTACAACATCAAGTCTGGCATTTTGAGTATCTCCAGTACTTGCATGAACTTTCAATATGTACACAATTTGCAAGGCGACTCGATGCACGATTTAACATTTCCAATGCAACAGTATTAACAGAGAGCGATAATTGGTAATTGAACATCAGACGATCATCTTTGTAGTGTACATAAAAGTCATCAGTAATTGATCAATTTGTCGTTGCTTATTCGCCTTGAATGTGATTGACAATGCACACTTTCGTGGCAGGGAGTGAGTGATTTGTGATACATAGATTGCAGGTTTGCACTTTCGCGCGATCAACGAATAGCATGCGGCTTTATCGATCGTGGGAAGAGGAAAGAAAAGGATCAAGCTCGACAAAACTGCAATGTGAGAATACAAAAGGCAAGAGAAGAAAGTGAGCCTGCGACCAAATCAGATCTGAAATCTGCTGTCTGCTGTCCAAGAGTATTATATCTATGGAAAAAATATAAATATATCTTGTTACTTACAAGGTTCTACTTTTGGATAGAAGCTCTAGAGGATTCAGATTTTAAAACTCTAATTATATCACTAGTATTACAATAATCAAGGAAACTTGTCTGAAAAGATGTGTGAAACTGAACTGATGAACTCGGTTCTTCCCTCGATTGTCTTCACCCTACAGAGTCAAACAGATCTGCCTGTCTTACACGTCATTGATGGCAAGTTGTGAAACATATAGTACTCGCCACTTTCACTATCGCAGCCAAGTTTCATAACCGTTATTATCGAGGACATACGTAGGCCGCAGAAGAGAAAAGAGACGCCTGCCCTCAACTTAACATTCATTGTTATCGATGTCATACAACCTCATTCGCAATGTACTCAGCCCTTTCTCAGCGGATACCCTTTTACACGTGCACTGGAGGATGTAATTACTGAACTAAGACCGTGAGGGAAAAAGGTCACGGTAAAAAACGCTTTCTCTTTCGGAAGTCAGAATAAAATATACAACGCAAGTTGGGAAGCCAAATTTTATTATGTCCGAATTGAGGAGAAGTTTATATACCTTATAGCTTTAAAAGTATTTCAACACAATTTATATAAAATCCCAAAATTTTTTAACAATCTACAGTTGAAAATAGTAATTTCTTTTGTGAGTAACCTAGCAGACCTACATAGAATTTGAAACAAGCCTATATAATTCACAAAGAAATCTAGACAAGGTAGAGTAAGATATCATTGAGGAAAATGTGGTCGAGGAAATTTCATGACTAGATGGTGCGCTCACCTTTGTCGCAGGACTTAACAAGGGTTAATCGTTCGCGGTTCTAGATCACTCGAGCGTAATTTCCTTGAGCATACCATAGGTAGATCATGCGAATATCTACGCGTTCCGTCTAGACTCTAGACGCATACTTTTGCTCTTGCATGCGCATTGCGCACACGTGCTTCATCGCGTGTGTCTCAATCTTAGAGTCTTGAGTCCCAAGCTACATAAAGCGAGCTGTTTTTCAAAGCGGTCGTAAGTGCCTCCCAGCGATTCGCTTGTCAAGGTTCGTCATCTTTATTTGCTCGTTCATCCCACCTTCGCACTACCTATGAGTCTAAGGAATATTGATACAAGTGGAACGGAACCCAATGGAAGGTCGCTGGTACATCAGGTCGCAAACTTATGGACCGTGACAGACAAAAGGCGCTGAATATGAAGTCAATTGAGCAAAGTGTTTCACGGTTGTGGACTTTTAAGATGACTAATGTGTGAAGGTAATGTTAATAGTTGCTAAGATGTCTATGTTTGCGTTATGAAGTCTTCAAGGTGGAATTTTCATATAATGGAATTATTAGATAGTGATGAAAAAAGGTTAGAAAATAAAAAAAAATACTGCAATTGTCATCATGAAAACTTGGCAATGTTTTAAAAATATCAATGTTGTCCGAATTTGCGTAAATAGAATCTTTTGGTGGATAAGAATCTAAACTAAGAACTGACTCTCAGTAAAAATAATCTTTCTTCTTTCTGATCCAAAATCAGGAGATCGAACCCAAACATACTCAAGAGTGTGGTCCCTATAAAGTATCGAGGTAAACAAGCCTCTACTTAATATAACGACATTTACCGACAAAAGACGAGGATCTGGATATTTGAGAAGATGATGGTAGAGGATGTGAATTCACATCATTCGCAAGAGTAGATGTACCCATCGTATTTATCGAGCACGAAGAACAATCCATTTGTATGCTATAATAGAACTTGCATACTATAATAGAACTTGTCTCCCGCAGTTATTTAATAAGTTGGGGCGAGATTCAGTTTCTCGCTTCATCTTGAAACGACGAACGAAAGAACGGTTACCGCATAAGGGAAAGTATAAAAGGGGAAAAAGAGGGGAGTCTAGGGCGGAGCATACTCGTACTACATCGTGGTGGGTGGTTTATACAACCCGGAAGGGAATAACGAGCAGCGGCATAGTCGACAAGGGAGAAATTTCTAACTTTTCAATTTTCAACTTTCAATGCACTGTATGCTGCCTTTTAGAATGTTTTTCTATTCATATAGTTGGTATTTCATTTTCATGGACGACTAACGACTTTACTTTAAATTTGCAAATAAAAATATTGATAAATCAAAGTAAAAGTTTTAAACTTTTACAAACTTTTAGAGACCATTAAGAGGAAAATTGTAAACAGGTAAATAAAAAAAGCCTGGAAAATATTTTGAAGTTTTAAGAATTCATTGGAAGCTATAATATTTTCCAAAGTCCCTGATTCGAAAAAGGAACAAAGGAAGCTATTTTCACATCACAGAATATCTTAATCAAGATTACCTGTTTTTTAAGAATCTCCATATTCATTTCACAAGCTGATAGTATTTGGTTCCATTGTTTCCAGGACCCATCCGGTCCTAATTTTGTAACCGTTCATTGACATTAACGGCTTTTTGGGCAAAAGCGGAAGTGAAGTCGACTGTGTGTATGCAAAAGCGAGTTGAAACGCCAGAACTTGGTCATATACCGTAATCTCGTTACAGGGCCGTGAACGTTTGTACACGTACAACAAGGAAAGTGTATGTCGTTGATTTCGAGTCAGGATGAGTGGGTGGGGTTGGAAACTGGAAAGGAAGAGACAACAAAGAAGAGGTATGTGGATTGGTTGAGGCGTTATTGTTTGCAGTCTATTTGTCATTGCGGTCTACAATTCTAGACGATCTTTCGCACTTGGCGAGAAAGGATCCACGGGAATACGGATCATACTTTTGATCCTTGACACGAAGGTTGAAAGCATTGCGAAGATCGACTTAGATTTCCCCTCCCACTGTAGCAGAGAAAGTACCGAGGAGAGATCACTCAGTGAATTCATAACGCTCCCCTTTGATTCTTTTCACAAGAACATGCAAATTTCTTTTTTTTATCATTCAAGATCTGCAGACAAAGAGTAAAATAATGAAGAAAAAAATAATCAAGATAAAAGAAAGGCCCAGACTTATTAGTAGGTCCTGAGAAACTTTCAAATTTGAGAAACTGGACTCATTTGGAAGTGTCCAATTTGGTCGCTGCCAAATATAAGATAAAGTACGAATGGAAACTTAGAACTGCCCACTAGGACGTAAAGGTTGACGCTCAAAATCAGGCTGATCAAAATATTAGATCAAATTCGTTTGCGTTTAAAAACATATAGATCCGAATTAACGACTTATGCTGAGATAAGTTAATCTGGAGCTGATACGAGAAATAAAGGAAGTGCACAATTCGTCATGTCCGAGTTGCTATGGTCGATAAACGTTAATGAGACTCTAGGTGCAAGACCCTGACAATTCGGTAATGACCTGGATTGGTGAATGAATTAGTTGTTTTGAAATGCAACCACAATCATTATAGGTAAAAAGCTGACATTGCACGCTGGAGTGGGTTTGCTGCCATGGCCAACATTGTCACGCACGCTCTCATGGTCTATTCCTTGACTTGACTGACTTTTGATACCACTACAATAGAGTTCTGCACCTATTACGTGGTTATATCTCAAAGCTCATATGTGATTAATGTTTTGACGGTGTATATATCCTTCTAAAGTTTGTTTCCAACTTGATAGAATCAAGATCATTCTACTCAGATAATCTGCTTCTTCAATTTAATTTTAAGACCTGAAACAAACTATCGACTTAATGGCAAAAGCGTTTTCATTATAGAACGTAAATAAATAAATAAATAAATAAATAAATATATATATATAAAGAATTTATAAAGGATTTCGTATAAGTGAATAAAATGGAATCTTGAAATTTTTCCTTGGCCTTATCGATTTACTCGACGATAACGGAAGTCAAGCGAAAAACAATTCATGGATGAATCGTGAGCTCTACACAAGGTGACGCTAATTCGCAGATTATTACGTAACTTCGACAACGAGTGTATTCGACATTTCGATCATTCAAGGAAGAAGGACGTGAGACATTACGTATCAAACTCGAGATCCTCTGTACGAAATGAACGAAACAATATGTATGATTATATTCCGCATTCTCCAAAGTGTCACCTACATTTTCTTTACGAATGAGCTGTTAATAATATGTCGAGAATAATAACTTTATGCACGAGGATGGAATTAAAAATCAGGTACTTCATCAGTGAAGACTTGAAAACTTCCTATTTTTGTAGCTTCGATTTGAACGTTAATATTAACGAAATTTTGTTTAAGAATGCGTCCAGCGTCATTTTTTCGCATTCTTCTCACAATAAAGACAGCAAATTTAGAATCAAGATGGAAACTTGGAAATATTAGTTTTGCACGAAGGATTTTGTTCTATTTAGTTTTTTTCCTCTTACCATATCTCTTAAGATTTTACGTTTCCCATGCAAACTTTTAATTTAGTTTTTTTATCTCGACGAAAATTGAATATAGAATTTTGGATATAGCTTACCGAATTGTAAACCGCAAACGAGTTCAAATCCAAGGACCTTTCCTAGTGGTACACCGGAAGCCAATAAAAATCCTAGGGACATCAACAAACTGTAAAAAAAAAAAGAAATTATTAGTATTTGCTCATTTTAAACATCTTTTTTTTTAACACGTTTTATTATAAAAGCTTAAAATTCAGAAATGTTACGTTCAAAATATTTTCAATTAAAATTTCTCTACTTATTAACGATCAGTTTAAGTTAAACAAGGATAGTGTCTCTGAATCAAATATCAGACAGATTGAAGTGAAGTTGTCGAGTGATAGTCGAGGTCACTTGATATTCAATTCAAAAGACACTTAACCCGTTTTGGATTTCACGAGTTCTTATCTGCACCCTAATACGTAGAATTTCGATGTCACGAATTACTTCAATTTATGCAGTAACTAACAAGAGACAGGAAATATTTCAAATTAGCTACATTTAAGTTAAAGATAGCTGTTATATTTTTTATTCCCATTTTAATTTCTTTCATTTGCCATATTTTACGAGAATTTAAATATAATAAAAAAAAAATAAAAATAATTTGGTATATCCTAATCTAAAATTTTAGAATATAAAATATCCAATCGAATACAATATTTATTGTAAGTTTCTAGACATAGAAAAGTACAAATTCTGGTTTCTGAAAGAAAGAAAGGCAATTTGCCTCTCGCCTTGAACATAAACCGACTCTCATAGAAACATATTTTTATTTAGAATATGAGGGCAGATTGAGATAAATTGAGTGACCTGTAAAGCCGTATTATACACTGATCACCCGATCAAAGGCTATTGAAAAGTGTAAATGTGTGGGTGTTCTAGGCATCTAGGCAATGCTGAAACTCAGTCTTTCTTTTATTGCAAATCCCACGCTTTTCGCAGACAACGCATCGACGTTTTCTACAACCAAAAACGGTACCCTGTAAATCTGAAAATTTTCTTAGAATTAGATTCTGAGACCACAGAACTAAGTAAATTAAAATGTGTAATCTTAAATTCTTATCGTTTATAAATAGTCAATGCCTGAAATAAAGTAAACCCACGATAGTGAAAATAAAATCTATTTCGAGTCCACTTGGAAAATGTAATCAACAACTTGTAAAACCACTAAACTAAACCAGTTGAACTGCAGTTCTTGAAATTACTGAAAAAAACATGTTGGAGCATGTGGTTTAAATTACCAGGGCTTGCCTGATAGTTCTAAATAGTTATAAAAATAGCTTTCTGCACTATCTTACATTACGAAATTAACACTTCAAAGCAAATAATGCTCAGTTTTCATGATTTTTATGACTTCGAAATGGGTTAAGAAAATGACAAAGATTATAATTTACACACTACCAAAATTTATTATCTTTTTCGTCAGCTTACTTTCGCAATTTCACAATTACGAAAACTTAAAGAGTTTGACCTTCGACCCTAGGGAAAAAAACGCGTCTCGACTTCTATGAAATTCCAGGAATGGAGAAAAAAAGTGACTATGCTGTTGCGAATAGGCAAACGCGCAAAAACATAGGTTAGGTCTTAGGATTTATCGGCGTTGGTGGAGTGGTGGAACGGATTGGAGTAAATTCTAGAAGATGTAACGAATATTGCTAGACTCTACATCGGTTATTGAACAATTCAAAACTCGTTTATTTGCGATGGAGTCAAGGTCGATGAACCATCGGCTTTGCCACAAGAGCAGATAACAACCTTGAGAAAAGGACGGCGGAACCCTTCGCTAGAAAAATGGCAGACACTCACCAATTTTAAGAAATTTCGAAGTCTTTCAATTCACCCAATCGCACTAAACTCACACCGATACACAAATTTGCCTGCCACGGGTTTAATTTAGCACTTGAGCAGAATAATTCAGAAAAATTTCAAGCCCGGCTGACACGAACACTCGGATTAACTACCCGGAATGTGACTCGATCTGGTGTGATCAGGCTCGCCAACTTGACTGACCTTGAATTAGGCCAATGAAATTTATTTCGATGATCATAGAAGTTTGAAATTTTTTTAGTAGAGGAATTTGGAGTAGGTGAAAATAATTTAATTACTTTTACGGAAAAGATTAGACAGCGTTATTTTTACATGAATGCTTATATGTCTCGAAGGTTGGATGCAGTGTTTAAAGGACATTTGTATTTTGTTGCCGCCATTTGTTGTTTACACGTGCGCCGCACTTATAAACGAGATGGCGTTGCTTGGGCGGGAAATTTAAAAACTGTTTAATGAACCTTGAATCTAATATTTATCGATTTTTTTTTTACGGAATTAATGTGTTTGAGTATTTATTAATTAGTTTAAGTCTAAAATTAACGTTGTTTGGAGAGTCTATGTTGGTTATAACTGTTACAAATTAGAAAAATAATTTTTTATTTAACTTTTTTTCTTATATTATCTGTATATCAGAATGTTATTGGAACCTATCGACTTTGTATCGCTTGTTATAAAACATTGGTCTGACTTAAAGATTAAATCTTAGAACAAATTATTATTATAAATTAATACGAATGAGATTCAAAAAATACTTTCATTCTGTACGGTAAAATTAATTCTGTACGTAACTACTTCACTTTAAAATGAAAACAAACGATGAACTCACTTGTAAAATAAAGAATCGTTAATGCTAAGATTCTTGCTGCTGCTCTAGAAATTGTTTGAGTAGAGAATTATCTAAAGGAATGTTAAGATACTCAATGCCGTCAAGCGCTCGTCTCACTTTAACTAATTTATGGTCCAGGAATTCGGTTAATTGTGCTCGAAGTGTAACATCATTTGTTACGAAAAATCCCTCTCGAGCTTGTTTGTAAAGGTCTTTGAAAGCCATTCCTGAAAATAAGAATTGCAAAAAGGTAACAAACCAGTTTAAATTAGTTTTTAAGCAAGCTATATTTTGTACATAATCTAAGAAAAAATTGAAAACCCACCTTGGTAATTAGCACCGCCATTTTCAATCTGATATTTAACGAGAATAGTATAAACAGAACGTGATTTATCTGGCAGGGATAAAAAGACGTTGTGAAGAGACGATAAAGCAAGAGCTCCACTTTGTTGAACCATTAATGAATTTTCATATAAAGTTTCCTCCTTGTAAGGCAAAAATGTTGTCGCTTGACACCAATAAAAATTATATCTCGAGCGTTTTGCATTGTTCCATACTGTAAGGAAAATAAAATTAATATTAAAATCTGAAATTAAATTGTAAACAAATATAAAGCAGCGATGAAAATTAAATTAAATACAAAAATAAAAACATAAAGATTAGATTGAGAATACATTTTTTTAAATTTACATAAGGAAGCATTGATGTGATCGACGGAAGCTATTAAATGTAGATTAGGAAAACTAGCTAGGTAGGAAAGTTTATCTTGAACTTTGCTAGAACGAAGCATGGGTCCGTCAATGTTATGAATTAATAAATATATCCGATCTTCTGGATGTTCTTTTAAAGTATTCTCGATTAAGTCCATACAGTCATTTACATTTGCTGGCGCTTCCAAATCCATGAGATCCTTCAATATTCCATCCAATATCTATTAAGTATTAAAAAAATTGTATATGTAAAAAAAATTAAAAGTTATATTACACATTTTTAAAATTTTCAATCAAAATTATATGGATAAAACAAAGAAGATTAATATCTACCTCTTTCAGTGTTAAACTAGGAAAGAATCCATTTACTATCAAAGTTGGAGAACCATCGATCATTTCCTTGTGAAAATCGTGTATTAAATCGCGCTTTGATCCCAAGCCGTGCAACAAGATACTGAAGCCTTCTCTAAATTCAAATTATACATTTAAAAAAGTAAATTAAAAAGTATTTTGAATATTACTTTAAAATTAATAATGGAACATACTCCAGTAAAAAAAGCCATAAAGGAAATTGTGAATTATTTTGTTCGGCGAGACGACCAATTCCCTTGGCATGAGCTTCCGAAATATGCAACTGGGTTTCTAATAGTTCGTCTATTTTTGCCTTATCTAACTTCGGAGTTTTTAGCCTACTAAGTGTACGATTAGACGTCAAAGCCTTTTCAGATTGATTCTCAAAGAACCCTTCTGCATCTAATTGCTATAAAAAAATCGAAACAAATAAAAATTGTTACATTCAAACTATAGAGATGAAATTCTTTTTCAATGAAAATATATTATTGAAAAAGAAGCTAAACCTACTAGATCTTTATAAGCTGGCTTATCGTGGAAAACTTTTCTAGTAGAATGAGTTGAGTGTTTCCTCAAAATTAACTTTGATTTGTGCACGACTGGCGTTTTTGCTTCATAAACACTGTGCTCATTTTCATCAGTTTCTGCGGAATCAAGTTCTTCATCTTCCATTTCTTCAGTGTCATCTTCATCATCGACACTTTCGGGTTCATATTCACTGTCTTCCGATACGCTTTCGCTATCAGTATCTGTCGTACCTTTGATAAAACTTCTTTCTATTAAAGTGAAGTATTTAAATTAAATATTTTAAGACTCTAATACACAGAGTTCAATTAAGTACAATCATCGATAGTACTGAAAATACTCAAACAAATTTATAATTCTGTACGAACCCTTTTCTTTCTTCGTCCTGGTCTTATTTGGAGTATACTTCTCAAGATAGGTGATCGGGTTTTGTTTAGATTTCAAAGCCTTTGCTAACATTGCTCCCTTTTTAAATTTATCACGGTTCTCATACAATTTTTCAGCGCTAACGTCGTTCTCATCATACAGTTCTATAAAGTAGAAAATGCGAAAAGTATCAAACATAAAATTTTTGTGTTAAAAAAATGCTTGATACTGACAATCGTTGAATTTTACGTACCTGATGGTTTTTTACTTTCACCTTGAATTTCTACATTTTCCCGTTCATCAATATCCTTATCTGATATTATTCTCCTGATTGCTGCATTTGGGAAATTTTAACAGGTTAATAATTTTGGAGATTTAGATTTTTTAGGTAACTTACAATTAAATAGAAGGTATATTAAAAATAACATTCTTACATTTGTCGAGTTTCATATTCTTTGAGGACCGAGTTATTCTCCTCTCCGGATTTTCGTTATCCATCTTAATTTGATGAAAGGTACAGTTAGAAAAAATATAAAACAGGATCAACAGGATTCAATACACTATTACTCCAATTTATGTCATGTGTTTCTGGCGCGTACCTACCTTGGTACCGGTGGTACCGGTGCTACAATTGGAACAAACCAGCTGTTTTTAGTTACAGATGGTTACAGATGTCGCCACCTCTCAAACTGCCACATGTCACATGACCCACATGACAATCTGACACTGACAATGCAGTCTTGAGGTTATCTCATGCCCACACAGAAATTTCTTTGTTTTTTCCAAAGTCTTCCCTACTTAAAAAATTTTAGTTATTAAATAAAATACTTCCTTATAGCTCAAAAGTAATGTTTAAGTATAAACTTCATGAGTTGTAATAGAATATGTGATAATTTGGAGCACAATCTGGTTTATCTAGTCGATCTAGTAGTCTCTCAGACAACAAAGTGATAAATAAAAGATAACAATTAGTTATATTCTTTAAAATATAAACTATAGAAGCCTAGCAGATGTTTATTTAAATAAGGAAGTTATGATTGTGAGTAAATGTCAAATTAATTTGTAATGTATTACTTTAAGTTTTGACTAGATACATTGAATTATAGACCTGTTATTTTTAACATGAAGTAATTTTCCATTTTTGAGAAGTGACTCATCACTGACTCTCTTTTTCTGAAAATAAAATTCAAGTTATGGAAACATGGATCAATCACTTGATGGTCAATTAATTTACGAAAATGGCAACGATTCTCCCCTAGGATTAACTGCAAGGATGATTTCTCTTGAACAAATCCAAATTTCTCAGGTAAGTTCCATTTAATGAATTTTTCTTTAATTCCCACATATTAAATTTGACCAGTTGATTGTATAAATTAAAAGTTGTAATCCAAGTTTTCAATCAGATTAATGAAAAAAATATGCTTTACAGGAAACGAGTACCCAAAAGGATGATGCCGAAAAAGAAGAGAAAGTAGATTTTATCTTGGCTTACATGGATAATAATAATCACAATCATGCCAGGAAAAGAGAAGAATTTGAGAGAATATTATTAGATCAAGGGCTGGAATTAGAATATGAAGAGAATCGACACCTAGGCTTTGTTAAAATAAATGCTCCAAAGGTATATCCTTAAAAGATTACGTTAAAAGATTACAGTTACAATGTTTTATAATTAGGGTAATTATATATATTTGAATTAATAGGAAGTGTTGTGCAGATACGCGGAGATTATGAAATTAAGAATGCCCATCAAGCATTCATCGAATGAAGAATTATCAGATGATACAAACGATTTTTTTGACGATGCGCGAACCTGGTTTTCTAAATTATTCAAATTCGCTCAGTTAGATCCAATGAAGTTTCCACCAAAAGAATATCAACTCGCTGCCGAATTTTCCAGGGATAAAGATTATTTGTAAGATACATTTTTTTTATAATTTTATTTTTAGGGTGGAAGGCCTGGGTTGTTTTATCTAACTAACTTAATCTGTTACTTGTAGATTTGATATCGACAATGAGAATTTCTTTTCAACGCACATTCGAATCATGATCGTCGCATTTATTTTGGAACGTCAAATGGAAGGAATCCAGAGGCTTTTGGCTGAAAATGTTTATTCAGCTGCATATCCTTTACATGATGTAATTATTTTCCTTTTTACATTTAATTCATCATAAGATTGATTACTTTAAACAATCCACTGAACAACTTCCTAGGGTACTTATAAACAACAAGGAACAGTAAGGGCTTTATTATATGAAGAATGGGCAGCGCTAAGAAAATGGATAAACATCCAACCTCTTGACACAATCCAGGAATATTTTGGAACAAATTTTGCCCTATATTTTGCATGGCTTGGATTCTATACCTACATGTTAATACCTGCTAGTATAGCAGGTCTTTTTTGCTTTTTCTATGGTACTTAATTGTTCTTGAATTTTTATAATTCCTGAATAATACTTTAATCACATTGATCATTGTTATATTATTTTTCAGGAGTCTTTTCCTTGAGTTCTAACCAATTAGTCAAAGAAACCTGCGATCCCTCAGCAGAAAATATAATAATGTGCCCTCAATGTGATAACACCTGTGACTATTGGCGATTGAGTGAAACATGTCTTTTATCAAAAATCACTTCGATATTTGATAATCCAGCGACTCTCGCCTTTGCGATTTTTATGCCATTTTGGTCTGTTTTATACCTCGAACTTTGGAAACGAAAATCGGCCGAATTAAGTTACCGATGGGGGTTGACTGAGTGGGATCGAACAGCTGAACATCCTCGACCTCAATATCTTAAAACTCTTGCTAATGCAAAATTTCTCAAAGTCAAGGAGAAAGTAAAAATATTTTTAAAAACTATAATTAACAATATAAT
>JAUEJJ010000021.1:2467340-2479149 GCA_032164275.1 Synergus coniferae | reverse complement strand
CCAGGAAGGGAGAAACTGCTGAGTGGTGGTGCTGCAGTCGTTTTAATCATTTCCGTTGTAAACTCGCCGTGGATTGGTGGATTCGTTGCCACCATTGATTGGTAGAAACATATAGCCGGGACATTTAAAATTAAGAGAAAAACTCGAGATTCAACTAACACTGGCACTGATATTATTTACAATATTCAAGAAAATACAATGTAGAACATTGCGTCCAAAGATTATATTTAAAAAACTTCAAACTGGTCAGTTCTGGCAAGCTCTGGTCAACTCTGGTTATACATGTATGTAAATTTGATGTAAATAGCTTTCTTCGGTATGAATCCGCCTTTAGGAAGTGCGAGAGAGACAACGAAGGAATGAACACCTTGGAGTTGGAGCTGATCTGTATTCTGTCATGGCTGATCCACTTTCAAGAGTCTCACAATCTCACATTCGAACAAGTGTACGATAACAAACGATGCCACTGCTAAGTCAATAGCAATAGTATATTGTAAATTAACGTGTGGTATGTGGCCCAGTGAGCAGATTTAAACCCGATGTGTGGATGCAACAACAAGACATAATTAACAGTGATTTCACGAGTGTTTAATCTATTCGTGAGACGATGAACGGGTTAAGTTTGAGCGAACTGTGTTGCCTATTTTGCTGCCCGCCCTGCCCTTCCAGAATTGCCGCTAAATTAGCATTTTTGCCACCGGAGCCAACTTACAGCTTTATAGAGGACGAAGGCTCAAAATATACAATATCCTTGTCTGATAGAGCAGAATGGCAGTACTCCGAAAGAGAAAAGGAGTCCATGGAAGGTTTCTATGCCAGGACGTCTCGAGGAAATCGCATAGCTTGTCTCTTTGTTCGATGCTCAGCGACAGCGAGATTCACGATTCTTTTTTCCCACGGTAATGCCATCGACTTGGGCCAGATGTCCAGCTTTTATTTGGGCCTTGGGTCGAGAATTAATTGCAACATATTTAGCTATGATTACTCTGGGTACGGTGTATCCGGAGGTAAACCCTCGGAGAAAAATTTATATGCTGATATTGATGCTGCTTGGCATGCTCTCCGAACACGATACGGTATCAGCCCTGAAAATATTATTCTGTATGGACAAAGTATTGGTACCGTTCCCACAATCGACCTAGCATCCAGGTACGAGGTCGGTGCTGTTGTTCTCCATTCACCTCTTATGTCTGGTATGCGAGTCGCATTTCCGAATACAAAGAGGACTTGGTTTTTCGATGCCTTTCCTAGGTGAGTCAACACATTTTTATCATCTTACTTTATCAGAGATTTATTTCCACATGACGTCTTGCTCATATTTGGCTCTTTTTTTTAGAGATTGTTTTCCTCGAATCATATGAGAATATGTATGTTGGAAATGATTTTATTTCAAGAGCATTTTTTTGTAAAAGCAGGATTTGTTAAGTCTTCACATTTCAGAGAAGTCATGAATTTCGTGGAATGGTTATGAATTTTTAGTTCATGAAATTTAAACATTCATATGAACAAAAAAATATTGTCCACGCGGCCTTATTTTTTAAATAATTATTTTTCTAGTGAAGCGACAATTTTTCTTTCTGAATATTGTAATACAATTTTGCATTTTGGAAAGCTTTCAAATTTGGATGGTTTCCAAATTCCAAACTATGAAATTTAAAATTAAATGCTTTGTTTGCTCGACATTTCTTAATCTGAATTGATTCTATTTTTGATACTACCAAAAGCAGGAATAAAAAAGAAAATCCTTTTAATATAAAAGTTTTTAAACTATAAAGCTTTCCAGTTGAATTGCATTCTAAATTAAAGGCTTTCATATTGATAACTCTTCACTGGACCAGGAAATGACAATGGATTTATTCGTTTACCGGGATTCTATTTAATTGGTAGAAAATCTTTTCTATTATCGGAAATCTTTCAATATCGTTTAACATTATCCGAAATTAAATAATTTTTGTATAATTTTCAATTTAAATGCTTGAATTAAATATTTTAAATTCTTTAGCAATAGGAGTATTTTTCTAATATTTCAGTAGTCACTCTAATTTATTTGATTAAAAATTTTATAATTTTTTCGTTTTTAAAGACATTTGAACCCACAATATAACGTACATTGTTTGTACAACTACATTAAACATCATAAATATCTTCATTTTAAATGTACAGGATGTCATATCTGTTCTATATGTATAATTTAATGTCAAAAGTATGTCAACAGTTGCTACACATTGTAATTCATGCACAGTTATGAAATTCTGTATTAAGTATATTCAATTAGATCATGCTTGATGTATTTCTTATACATTACTTATAAAAAGAACCGGAATTAAAAATTTTATTGCAAAAATTAAAATTACTCAAATTTATTAAAACAGGAACTATAATAAGAATAATCAGAATGTAATAATTTCAGAATAAGTAAATATCTGAATATTTGTCACGAGTATTCAGATGCAAACGCCTATGCTTAGCATTAAGGAAACCTTTAAATCGCCTATGTGCTTTAGAAAATAAGCTTTTTTAATCAAATTTAGGATAAACCATTCGCGATTTTAAAGGAAGCTTATGTTCTACGTCTTTACGCACTTTACTAATCTATAATTTCATCAAAATATTATTTTATCAACAAGAGCTTACTTCTAACCAGTTTTCATGCATGACATTATTGTAAATTTAAGTATTTAAACCTACTGCCTCTAAATTCCGAGCTTATTTTCATATTATGAAAAAATATTAGGCATTTTTTTTCAAGACTATACGAGATTTGAAGGATCTGGAATAATGTGATATATCTTTTTTGAAATTATAGTATAGACAAAGTGCCGAAGGTGACATCCCCCGTGCTGGTTATTCACGGAACCCAAGACGAAGTGATAAATTTCAGTCATGGACAAGAAATATATGAGAGGTGTCCAAGGGCTGTTGAGCCCTTATGGGTTGAGGTAATTATAAAATATTTTCACCCGCTTTTTTTAATGAAATTCTTTCAGTTAACTTAATTTCTCTAATTAATTTTCAGTTGTCATAATTATGAAAGAAAGAATACGTAGTATGAGAATAGTTAATTAATAATCTCGTTATAAACTTGGGACAATAAATCTGGTGTAGTATATTATTGGGTCAATGTGATACAACTATTGAATTCAAAAACGCAAGGTTGCTCCTTTATGTGGACATTGATTTCTAATATTTGCAATGGAGACACTACATGTGCTATTCTATAATAAGAGTTCGCTTTGACATGTATTAAGTCTTCTCTTTTAACCAAAATACATATATTTGAGATTACATTTTTTAAAATTAATTTTAATCAGTAGCTGAATTTCAAGAAACAAATTTTCCTTTGTATAGAACGTTTTAATTAGACTTTGAAAATTTAATCTTTATTACCACAGATTTATTTTCATTTTTTTTTAATTTATAGGGTTCTATAATTAAAAAGATCTTGAAGTTATAGTGCTTCAAGTGTGAAAAGAAAAGAGAATTTCAGAAGCATTAAATGTTCATCATCTTGCAGGGTGCTGGTCACAATGATGTGGAATTGTACAACCAGTATTTAGAGCGTCTGAAGCAATTTGTGAGCGTGGAATTGGTGAACTGACGGCGACTAAGCCTCTCCCAGAGTCAGGGAGGGCAGGGAGTTGGTGTCACACACGTCAGTAATCAGGTACAATCTCTTTCAAATAACTCAAACACAATTAGCTCCATCTCGACCAGCTCGCCTACTGAAAAGCTCGTATAGCAATCGCCTTCCGCAGGGGAGATTGTCATACTCCCCTGTGACGGAGATCCCTCGCTAATATCCATCGACGAGGTTATATTTTTTCCTGAGGAACAAGAGAACCCTAAACGAGAGAAACGAGAGACTACAAAGGCAGTAAAAAAAGAGCTACATTGCCATCGAAAAGAATCCGAATTAAAAGACCTCAAAGCGACCTTCAATGCCAAGTCTGATTGTTTGGACACCAAATGGGAAAAACGCAACTCTAAGGACAACAAGAAGAACGACAACAAAACAACTACAAAAACTAATCCGCATCGTAAACCAAACCGTCGTAAGAAACGTGCATCCCAAGTTTCTAGCGAACGCGACAACTCGAAACACCCAGCAACCGACAGGAATAAAGAGAAGGCGAATTCTTCAAGTTCTGAAGCTTCTAACGATGTAAATATCGATTCAGACTCGAAAGATTCTCGGTATAAACGCATTAAAACGTCTCTTACAACTCATATTCATTACAATTCCAGGTTCTTGAGGAGGCTGCTGGTAAGGAAAGGGTAAAACTTGATTCTAAAATGCGATATGTCGCCAAAGAAATAGACGTGCAAAGCAGTGACTGTAGTGACGACTTAGATGTGGAGTTGCCAAAGCCCAAAAAATACATGTGGTTCAGTAAGAATTCAAAGAATCATTTGAGCAAAGGACTTTGTCAGATAACCAGGGTGGCCCAAGATAAAAGCAAAACTGTCAAACCATTTAAAGTTAAGAAGACTCCATGCAGCCCTCACAAGAAACTCAGCAGATCGTCTCTGACAATAGAATCCGACAAAATCACCATCAATTTTTCCAAGTATTCTCCTTGTGCCAGTAGATTAGCAGCGAGTTCCAAGATTCTCTCTAATGAAAGTGTGTCTAATTCTGAGAGTCCTCTTCATGTAGTACATTCTCGAAGTCCTTCTCATGTCAATGTACAACAAGCGAACTCGTTACCTTTGGACAAAATGTCTATTCAAGCTAGCTTATCTTTGAATATCCATCAATTTGAGAAGACTCGTTCCACCTCGCGTAGCAGAAGTGTTGGTGACAGTTGTGTCACATCGCCAACCAGCGACGGTACGACTCTGAGTTATTCTCCAACAGTAACCGAAATCTTGTCCTTGGAAGAAGTTATACCTCAGATATTGATTACGGAAGACTCGCCAAGTTACCTAGACGTCAAACGAAAATCAGACAACAATCTCTCCGAAAAGGCAAGAAACGCCACTCTGGAGACTAAATGTTAGTCGGTAGTTTTGATAACCTCAGGGAGGTCAGAGGAACTATCGAATTTCTCTTCCATGTTAATAATGTAACGAAAGACAGCAGAGATTTTTATGTCGCATCGATGCTATCGGGTGATGTAGTGCCAGTGAGACTATACATACCACGTTTATAAGATTTATTATGATATTTGTACGAAATAAAGAGTATATGTGTAGAATTTGAGAGCTGCTCGCTCAATCTCGAGAGCGGAACGTTGTTGCGAAAAAATGTTGAGTATTATTATGAAATTAGACAATCAATTGACTCGCAGGTAATGAGATCTTTTTGCCGATAAGAGAATTAGAAGAATCATAGTTATCTTCGCACTGTGATGCTCAGATTCGTAATGTCTTGAATTATTAGTCAATCGCCTGTTTCTTGCTGCTAATAATTCATTCAATACGTCTCTACGATATTAACAAATTAAAAAGTGCCAAAGAAAGAAAAGAGATTACTGTTGGGCGACTGTTTTCCTTTTTTCAACTTGAACACGAGTTTATTAAATACGCACGTTATCGCCAAATATTTTCTGTTAGTGTCTCACGCTTCTTACAGTCTCCAAAAAGTCTCGATTACGAAAGTCGATTGATTTCTATTGATACAGGATAGGTTTTAAGGGCGTGTGGTAATTATCATATGAGCAAATTCAAGTTACCAGAGTTTTTTTTCTCATAATTCTTACTTAAAAAAAAAATAATAGTGCACGGACGTAAAGATCGTGAACACGGACGTTTATGCTCTATTATTATTTTTTTCTTAAGTGAAAACTGTGAAAAAAATCTAGGCAGTCAGAATTTGCTTATGTAGCAATTACCACATGTCCTTAATTATAAGATTGTGTGATTACTGCTCTTTATTGTTGAAATTTAAACTTGCGCTCTGAAAATTGAGTATGAAGAATTTATGTATTAAAAAGTCGCGTATTCTAAATTTGGCGTACGTTTCACGAGATGTTATTTTTTATTTCGCAGAGGTTTTTAGGAGTGTTAGCAAAGAGATTGCCCAAACTTTGTTTCGATTCAGACTCGTTTAGTAGGGAATATAATTAAATTTTAAGTACTAGGATTATACCACTTTGACAGATAGAATTTCGAATGGAACTAAATGTTTCGGTAAAGGCAGAAGGCAGATACATTTCTTCCACTGACGCAATTTTTCTGCATAAAGTAAAATTCCACAAAGAATCTAATTTTGCTTGATGTTCTTAATCGCTAGAACGATATAGCTTTTATTAGCGAGGGTTATTACTATTAATAATATTCTTCAATTCAATACAGCCAACGTCCCACCAAGTAGAGACTACTGAATCTCTTCCAACTATGATGTATAAAAGTAATTGTATCATTACAGAAAATAATCATAACCACTCCGTTTGGTGCAATGATGTTCGTGTCTTACTCGGTGTACAAGGGAAATATATATGCGTGCAACAATAAGAGCTAGAGACAATATACTGCCAAACTCGACTATGATCTAGTTGAAACTTCTACAGAAAATTATTTGTCTGAAGGAGTCTTGACCATACGTTTCTTATTAGTATTTTTATATCACGGAAATGTACATATTATGAACAATAAGCAATTTTTTCGTAACAGACATTTGAATATAACCAAGTATGTATCAACAAAAAAAAACTTACATTCAACTTTAAAAACTTTTATATTTAAACTCACTGTTTCCGTGTTTGAAAGAATTAAATATAATTTAAGCTATGCCTCAAGTCAAAAATAGAAAATAATTCTGAACAATTTTAGAACTAACAGTAAAAAAAGAACGTTTTTGAAATTCTGAGTCCATTGGTTCTTCGGGAACGTTTTTGTGAATTGAGAACATTTTTCCTGTTTAAAACACGGTTCATTTATTCTTAATAGTGTAATTTGCATAAGTGCGTTATATTATCATTCTTAATCTTTTTCATAGTGAGAAGGAAGATGCTCAATTCTGAGGGTCAACGTACGGTGCGCTGGTATTTATACTGTGTGTAAATACAATAGAATTTAGATTTAAGCATCTATAAGAGTCCCTAGAACGTAAAGGAAATCGGGGCGCTAAATCGTTCGATGTACTTATCAACTGAGTTGCGAAGACGTCAAATCTTGTTGATTCGAGCGAACAAGATATTACAGAGAAACATGGTAGAGTATAATTTGTAAAAAAATATGCAAATAAGAAACGACACACGTATTTACTTTAGAATATAAGAATAGGTTTAAAAAGAAGAAACCATTACTGACGAACCATAATGTTCACGTAAGGGAATATGATACAAATTATAGAACACAATCTAATCATACCTAAAAGGGTAACTTAGTATTTTATACTTCCACCACATTTTAAATAAGCATTATGTATAAAAATTACTTTAATTCTCGTGAAGTTAAGATATAAATTGAACGTATTAAGTATGCGTAGAAATTTCGTAACCCTGTCGCTACGTTATATTTTACATTGTCGATAATATAAAACATTCTTATCGCCTGATACACTCATCTCCAATCTAGAAATATTCTAAAACTTTTACTAGCTTTCTAAACTAAGCGTAAACTAGTTGCATAAAACATGATTTTAGGACCCTTTCAATTTTAAATGTAAGTAGAAAATTAGTTAAAAGAACTTTAAGTAGTACTTAATTCTTCTGTTTTTCTTTTGCTCAATTTTTTCCTTTTCATTTGTATTTCAAAATAATCGAAAGTGAACGAGTGAACGTCGCATTTCTTTTATCAGTTATAAAGTATAATAAGTTTTTCTAGTTGGATAGTGGCAATTTTATTTCACTGTTTCTAATAAACAGTTTATATATCAAAAATTGGGATATTAATTTTTATATTTTACTATTAAAGTTGTTCTCATATCTAAGACTATCAGATAAAATAAGTGACTAGCGTAAAAATATTTCAGCAAAAAATTGTAAGAAACGTTTTGATGGCGATTATTTATCATTTATTTTGAATTGGGTGTACGACCAATTTCAGGATTATTAATAGCGTAGTAGATAATTTGTAATATGTCCCTAGAAGCATTTTACCTGTCACATATTTCTATCAAATGCGGCATCGCATAAGCATGGAATCGATTTAATGTAATGTAAAAGATAAGTAAGACATTTAATTTTCCCGTGGCAGTGTAGAAAATTAAACATGCATGATACGCGGAAAAGATTAAATCCGTGTATTTATTGTACCCTGTAGTCACTGTAGAATGTATCGATTGTTCTTTGAGGTTTTACTGGTAGAAATATAAGCGTCACGACAGTGGTGAAGTATAATGGAGCGACTTCCGGCATTGTTAACCTTTGTGCAATAACCATCCAACACAGTACGATCAAATAAATCCTGTTATATCAATAATAAACTGCTTATATGATCACTTCTATTCTCTTTAAATTTATTTTTTATGCAGAAAATTGCAGTCTACTTAGATTTATGGAATCTGTTTTATGAACAGAACAGTCTTATTTTTTATTTTTAAAAGCTGCTGAATCGGGAAATAGCCACAAATTTTCTTTCTTTATTAAATAAATTTTTTATTTTATTTGAATTTAATTTCCAGTTCAAGCTTTTGAAATTGTATTAGGTTTTAATTTAATAGCACCTGTTTAATAATTAATTTTTAATTCAATATACTTCAATTGAACAGTTTGGAATTTAAACGTCCAATATTTATCATTTCGGAATTAATATCTTTATATAATTTCAAGTAAATAATTTATTTCATTTAATTATTTTAGATTTAGGTATTTTTGCATAAACTTATGTTTAATATCTTGAACTATTCGTATTTAACAGGCCTATATTAAATTGTAATTCATATCACACATAATTCATTGTATTTATAAGAAGGACCAGTTTCTTACATATATATACTTGCGAAGAGTTCGTGATTATAGAAGTAAAGAAGGTCAGCAAGATACTCAGGCGCTCACCAGCTTCTGTACATTTGTGTGAGAAAGGCTTTGTGCGCAACTAAATGTCCTCGACATGCCACTGATTTTTAAGAGGTTTGACAGTCAATGGTTATTCAGTATCAAACCATAATGGGCGAACCAAAACGTTTTCACTTAAAACATTCTGATATATGATAATATACGTTTTATAAAAAAAAATGTTAATAAGAATTCGATTAATTTTATAGAATGTATCACATAAATACTACAGATACCAAATTTATTATTTTCC
Organism: Synergus coniferae; assembly: GCA_032164275.1. NCBI lineage: Eukaryota > Metazoa > Arthropoda > Insecta > Hymenoptera > Cynipidae > Synergus > Synergus coniferae. The sequence goes on along the minus strand of JAUEJJ010000021.1, from coordinate 2,469,954 downwards.
ATTTATAATCAGTTATAATTACTAATAACACTAAAAGCTTATTGTTCATTACTTCTCGAGTGTCATAATGGTTTTATGCTTTTCTTAAATTGCACCTTTAAAAAATTACTATGCTATTATGTGGTATATGTACTTAAACTTTATGCTTGAAAATTAAAGCGACAATAATTAATTCTTGTATTAACTATTTCGGTACCAGCTTGGTTTAATTTTCAATTCTACCTTTGTGAAATTTTATAAGTTTTTACACTCTCATCATAGAATATATTATAATAGATTTCTTTTTATTAGTTTGCTAATAAAAACTTACCATATATAGTAATTCAACTACTGGAAGATGGAGACTTTTTTCATCTTCATTATTCTTGTCTTTCCTGTACAGTGCAAGCTAAAAATAAATAAAATGCCTATTATAAATAAGTTGCAAATACATTTCTCTCCTTTAGGAATAAATTGAAAAATAAAAAATTGTTGCCGGGAACAAATACTTTTTGTTTTTAAATAATATTTCACCTGCAACAAATCCTTTTGATCGCAAGATCGCTATCCCAGCGGCTGCAGTCTCCAATATTCGTTAGTCCAGGACACTAAACACCACACTTTCGCGACTTTTAAAATGAAGATGAACCTGGAAAGATAAAAAATATTACTTTGTGTCAAAAAATTTTAATAAAAAATTATTTTCAAGCCAAAAGGTACTGAGAAATGAAAAAAAAAACTGTTTGTCTATCTCTATGCCACCCTTACGAAAAAGTGGCGGAAAATCAGAGATAGAAAAAAGGTTTTTCCCATACCCATTTTCGAATAAGAAATTACTTTTCATATCAGTCGTATATAACTAAAATTTGTTCAAAAAGAGATTTTTATTTTTTTACATGAAAACATTGAAAAGAATGTAAAAAAGTTATATGGAAAGAAAGAGTATTTTAGCATAAGTTTTTGTACCACAATTATTTTGTAATTTGAAGATTATTTTCACCATACGAACTCTTATAATAGATTAACTCAAATTCAACATTTCCTTCATTAATTATTACATTTTTTATAAGTAATTACATTCCTGCTAAAAAATGTGAAAGGTTAAAGCATACTAACCAGTAACCACCTTGCTCTTGCTAGCAATGCTGGCCGGTAATCAATAGACTGGAAATTTAACAATTTTTGGTCCAATGTTGATCGCTTGGTGGAGAAAAAAAAAACATTTTGAGAAAAAAAATACATTCTTTCGATTCACGCGAAAAATATAACCTCTATACGAATTTTTAATTTTGACTGTCCGCGAAACACTTTTTCCAAATTTATAAACTTTATGAATGCATATTTTGACAAAATAAATAAACCGATACGAAATTTTTGTCAGAATCGCGATAAATATCAATGTAATTATTTATCAACTGAGAATGAGATTTTTATGGTTATGCTTCCATGTCTTCAGGATCAATGCAATCAATATATGCATTCCTGAAAATTGTCGAACAATCGAGTTCCTAGAGAAAGAATCGTAACAAAAGTAACAGAAAGTGCGCGACGGGTTTACTTAAGTAGCAAAAGGTGTCAGTCTAATAAACTGAACACCCTTGAACGACTTCGTCAAGAAGAGCCCAAAAGGTATGTATATATCGTACCAGAAAATTCTGATTATTCATGTCGAAATTACGATACGAATAATTTTCCGTGTTTCGAATTCTCCTATTATTAATTTCGTATTGAAAAAATTGGGCTATTCGTAACGAAATACATATTTTTTCTGTTTGCTTATTTTTTAATTTTACAACTTGTTTGTGACTGTTGGACTGAATTTATCGTTAATATATATGTTGATTCATTTTTTTTTATAATGGAACCTAGATTATTTTCATTTTTTTTCTAATCTTTCACTTCAAATATTGTTATTTTTGACTAATTTTATTGGTATATTTTAATTAAGATCTCTCTGGTTTAATGAAATTAATTTCCTGACTAGAAAAGATTTATAATGAGTTTCATGGAAGCAGTGAATTTTTTAGATTGGTTTAAAATCCACAAGTGGGAAAAATATGTAATCCAGTTACCCTGAAATTATTTTTCTGTTATTTTTAAGCGCTTTTCCATTCAAATATGTTTAATTATAAACATATATATTAAATGATAGCTTTTCTGATTTTATCTGTCTGTCTTCTGATCGTGTTCAGATTTGCTGAACTAAAGTAATTTCATAAACATATTATAAAATAACATTTTTTATTTTTTTAGGTTCTTCTTGATTCTAAAAAACGCGAGTGTCATAGTGTTTATTGTCCTGGACTAACGGATATTGGAAACTGCAGCCGCTGGTATAGCGATCTTGCAAAGGACATAATTTGGTGTGGAGGTAGTTGAAAAGAAAAAAATATTTTCTTTTATCATGGTAATTGTCTTCCTATATTTGGGAATGAGATTTTCAGCTTTCCTAGGGTCCAAATTTTCAAATTTGTTTATGATAAATCTAATTGTAAATTTTACTGATATCATTACAGGACTTTTGTGTTTACTAGCTTAAAAATGACTTTCTATTAAGCTAACTGAATGCAAAATAAAATAATCTATCATTTTAGGTTCTTCTTCATTCTACGTGGAAATGTCCTGGTCTAACCGA
>JAUEJJ010000021.1:2416778-2443538 GCA_032164275.1 Synergus coniferae | reverse complement strand
ATGGAACTTCTTATATAGAAATTCTCTACTACGCTGGAACAGTAAACATCAAGCAGCTTTCCCCTGGGGTCCAAATAGTATACTTCATTTTCTTCTGACGACAAGTCCACGAATTCACCCCTGATAGAGAAATACAAGTACAGCAGTTGTCTCCCACCCAGCAGGCTTCTAGTGACTATCCTCCCACCCTTCCTGTCTGACCCTCATCGTCTTTCCCTCCCTCGTCGAACTATCAGTCAGTCAGTCGAGCTGCGAGGCAAGCCTGCGAATTACAGAGGTACATCGCTACCCTTGCAACGACTCTTTTTTTCACTTTTTGGTAGCTATTGGTATGTGCCTTTCTACCACCTTCCAAATTCTCCCTCTCTCATTCCCACCCCTGAGTGTAGTTCAGTATTCAACCACCGTCTCCCGTTAATCCGCCGCAGGTCAGCACCACGCCAGGTGGATACCGGAAGGGCGGTTCGGGTTCTCCGAAGAGGAACGAGGGAACTCACAATCAGAAGAACTTGAGGGTTGTTCGAAGTAGCCCTAGTACACCATGAGCTGTCAGATTCAGTGGATGGATTGTCGTCGTAACGACTGAGGAGGTCAGTGGTTCTTATCGTTGTGCTGTGATTAAAAATAGAAATGGAGAACAAAGTGTGTCGTGTGCTACATCCGGGATATGATACGCCACATCCGGTCGAATAGAAGGCTACATAATCGAATCGACGATTCCGTGCTTTACGTATACCACACCCAGGCGAGAACATGTGCGATAGTAGCTAGGGCAATGGCGAGGCTTGAAATTCGTGGCTAGATCAATAACGGACTGCGAGAAGAATTCCATGATGCGCTCGTGAGGAACGCTGGATTTTCTCGAGTAGAGGGATGAAGAGGTCGTAGATAATTCGAGGACCTGGAGGCTTTTGCGAATAGGCATCGAGGAAGCTCGATTTTTGTCGGTGGTACTCTGCCACGATGAACGTATTCAAGCGCATAGCCTTAGGCGAACTTTCGAGCTAAGGACGAGAAAATCGAAGACCCACTTTCCCCTGGAAAAATTCAAGGGAGACTTTAGACGAAATATTCAATTGAAAACGAGAATTACGAAAGGGTTGGGAAGAATTAAGGAAGAAAGTTGGGACTGAGTTGTAGGTTTGAGATGATTATGTAGTAGCCACTGAAATCCGAGAAAATTCCCGGTTAATTTTTTTCCGACATTTATCCGGATTTTTGAAATTCGTAAAGGTGATCGAGATATTCGAGATAAGCATGTGAGGGATGCCCCCGGTCGGATCTAGTCGAAAGTTTGACAAAAAGTTGGCATTAATGTAGGGCAGTGGAGGCTATATTGTTGCTGTGAAATGTGCAGAATGAAATAGTGGAATAATAAATTTGTACTTTAAAATATATTATAACATTTTTTCGAGCAGTACTTAAATTTTTTCGTAATTATTGAAAAGACTGCTAAATTATGTGTTGAATGAGGTCATGTAAAAAGGATTATGTAAGTCCTGGACGATAAGACATCTTTTATAAAGTGCAAAGTTTAAAGAATTAATAACACCGGAGTTACAGAACAGTTTTTAATCTGCTCGACTTAATTTTAAAATAATTAATTCTCAATTTTGTTCAAAGTTTTTCAAGAACCTAAAAGTTTTCTGTTTGAAATATAAAAAGAATTAAATGTACTTCAAATTTGTTTGCCTTATTATGCATTGATCTTATTTTAAAGCAAACATTAATCAGTCAACAAATTTCACCTTAAAATTAAATCTCTCCTTTAGCATTATTTTTTTTTATTAAAACAACTATTGAAGGGTCAGTGGACTCACTGATCGATTAAAGCAAATTCTGTAGTAATCTGTCTACCCCTACGTATCGTCTGTGCTAGGAATAGAATCGAGTTGAAATAGAAACAAGATTGAATCGTTAATGGAAAGAAAAAAAAGCTTGCCATAAATTCAATTTTATAGCTTTCGAATATTTTATAGTCAAATCGAATCACTTTGAAGGGTTTTGTCAAGCGCCAATCCCATTCCAGCATTCGCTTTCCATTTCGTAATTTTCCCGGTCTTTTCCATGACTATTTATTTCTCGGAAAATAGAAACTTGGACGTCGTATAATTTTATTGAGCGACCTTTCCAATGAGGCACAATTGTGATTGATTTATTTCTCTACAGGCAATACACATTTACCTTCTGTTTTTCTAATTCACATTTACTTTACTGAGCTACTATTAATATAAATTTCTTAGCTATTTAAAATAAAAGCAGTTATATTGATCGTATGGAAATAATTCTTTTCTTCTTACTGATCGATGCAAAAGAGACCTTAATTAGCTCTGGTAATTGGTAACTGGTAATACTTGCCTTTAATAATAATTTGATTTTAAACCATTATGTTTAAAATCAGAGTTCAATATAGAAGTCAAAGTTCAAAGTTTGGAAATATTCAACAATTTGAAAAGTTGGCACTCGCTATCAACAAGCAGGGGTGAGTTTAATCAAAGTTAAAGAAAAAGAAAAGAGACCTTGTGGGCTATATAATTAATGATCCTTAAACAGTTGATGAAACGAAGTAGCTAAGAATTATGAAATTGTGAGTAATTCTCAGACACCATGCGGGTGTTACATAATAGAAAATAAAGTATTTCCAACATACTTTTGCGATTGTAGTAATCATAATCAATGAATATGCATATTTGTATAAATACCTGTATTTAATGTCCGTTTTTCGAATATTAAGATGGATTCATCTTATATTAAAATTCGAAATGAAGATTTACTTTATCCAAACGAACAAAGTATTATTCAGTTCCCATGAGTTATAAAAAAGAGGTCGTATATATTACCGTCGTCCAAATAGGATTTAGCGAAGTAGAAAAAACGGGTTGTGGTCAGACGCCGTTTAGGAAATACTATAGCCATTGATCGTTTATATCCGTCCCCACAAATTTATTCCGCTTTGTGAAATGTTGGTAGTTACTCCAATGCCACTTTTCCTAATTCGAGCAATTAATTCAATGCCGCATATAGGCAAGGGTACTGTGTATAGTAAATGGGCCAAGCTGATAATTAACATGTTACAGTTTTGCCTCTAGCATTTATCAATTCCTTTATCAAAACAAAACAAAGGAAACGCAAACTTTTCCCTGATTAACATTCTAACTTTAACATTCTCTTTATCATAATCTTCTCGAATTTTCGTAATTTTCAATTAGGAAACATATAAAAATGAAATTGTCCTGCAACTTAACATAGAATCTTGATTGAAATATTATGAATTATGTTATTATGAATTATGTTATAATATTTTATGAAAAATTATAAATTTATAGCGGAAGTTGAGGAGAATATTTTCAGTGCTTCGAATCTCTTGAATTATTTCATTGAACAAAAATTCACAAAGCATACAAAAACTGACTGCCGAAATTACTTGGAGCTTTTAAACTCCAAGTTTCGTGTAAAAAAACAAGGGTCTTTAGAAAATGCAGGGGTAGGAGCTAGAAGCAGAAGGAAAAATCGAAAGAAAAGATGGGTATATTGTGTTTCTAGATTTCGTCGTGGGGAATATAATTAGAGTCGTTGAGTGAGTTTTCCGTCGTAGAATTAAATGACAGAGGATTTTCATTTCTGGGTTAGACCTTAAAGCCCGTACGAGTAAGTATGTGTTACAAAATAACAACCGGAATGTCCTATTATCATTCTACTTGTTTTCCGACACTTGCGTGTGGAAATAGTAGAGAAGCAATGGCTTTGCTGTTTATATATATGTATATACAATATACATAAAAACATATGTCAGTGAGTGTCAGGTGCCTCATTCTCTGAAAGCTTGAAAGCTTGAAAGAGCAAGCGAGCAAGTGAGCTGTGCGGGAGTAAGAAGGACACCAGAGACAATCGATATATTTGCACTGTGACGGCCACGCACGTCTTTCGTTCGTTCAGTTAGTTTCCTGCAGGCAGGGACGATTCACGTGGAAAAACGTAAATGTGGGTGGTGGATTTTATATGATTTTTTTTTCAAGCTGATTGTAGACACGTGCTTCTTTCTTATAGTGATGTTAGTGTGAAAATTCTTCTTTCTATTTTCTTACAGTAATTCAACCATTCGTAATGACGAGAAGTTTTCTCTAGAGATGTAGATTTCCAAATTTATATAAAAAAAAGGTTTTCTAAACTTCAAAATCATACCTCGTAAGTCTCAGAACTTGGTAAAAAAATGTTTAAAGAGTTTTTAGATTGGATTTGCAATCAACACGCTTTATAAATTATTTGCCTTTAAATTAAAAATTTTGTTGAATTATAATGTTTGAAAATTTAAACACATTTATAATTTTAAAAGTTTAATTTATGAACTTTTAAAAAGTTGAATGCAACTAAATTCAAATTTGTTCCCTGTATCCTTTTAAACTGAAAATCTTTAGAGAATTATTCAAAGGGAGAAAAGATAAACTGTGTGAAGTCGTGATAAAGTTTGGACAGAAAATAAACTGTATTTTAAGAAGGAATAAAATCGTCTTACAAAAATGTGCCTGATTTTCGTCTACGTGAGGATATTCCAACGTGTTTGTGTTTCTAATTAAAACGAGTCGTCCATTTTAATTTAGGTAAAACTATGCAAATGAAGAAAGATAAATTGCTAAATTTCAGTAACAGTTTCAGAGTTCTACTTTCTGTTAAACATACTTGAACGTACACGAGGGAAACGAGGGCAAATTTTTTTTCGCAAAAAGAAATATAACACATTTTAGCCATTATAATTAGGGTAGAACTTAATAGGTTGCAGTGTTTGCTTAACCTAGTATAAGTATTTCTGAAGACAAAAGGAATTACTGTGCAGAAAATTAAATAATGTGGTCCCGTGTTAAATGGAAATTTAACCGAATTGACTGAAGTTGTGTCAAAAATTGACCTGGGAAATATCAAAAAGACTTGTAATTTCGAAACCAGACTCTAGAAACCTTCTATTTTAAATTTATAATCTGAAATATCGATTGAATTTTATTAACGTCATTGAAATTTGATTGCAGCTTTTAATTTAAAATCAATATCACCAATAGAGATGATCACAAATAAAGTGGAGTAAACGTTACTGTGCTTCTTCCTGTATTCTTTCTAAATAATCAGATAACGCGAAACGTCAACTCAGCGAATAGATCATATTTAGAGGTTCACAGGTCACGAGAAATCAAATATTGATTTTCCTAATTTTAGCTTCGGATACCGCACTCTGAGCATCACCAAATTGAACTGCGATAACTGGTGTGTCTATCTGATTAATTTCTACGATTAGAGGCTAATTCCGGATTCAGTTAAGTTTTTATAATGTTATCTACTTTCATAAAAATTTAATTTTTACTTTTTTTAAATCAATACGATGTATTCCACGCTATTATGCAAAATCAATTATCATATGATAATTTCGTATATGTAGGCATAGTTTAAATACTTCGCGTAAACTAGTGTAATAATAGTTTAGTAACTTACTCTTAAAATGTGGACCAAACCGGGCTCGATGGCACGGCAACTATGCTTCCCTCGTTATGGCTTTTATATATAGCTCGAGTCAGGTGCTAAAACAGTCATAAATGTCTCTTAGGTGCATGGAGGATTATTAATGGATGATTATAGCGTTCGAGGTACACGTCCTAATAAGGAAGTTTAAATTAGTAAGTGTACCGAGCAAATACTAGAGAATGTTAACTTCGTGTGTTTATTCAACAGTGTCGCTACTACGTGAAAAATAATGTTTCTGAATTTCATTTTTTAACTCAATTTAATTTAGTATTCAAATTTCGTATCCGAGCCCTCTTAAGGGCGTTGGATAAACGCTGATAGCTTCCAAATTTTAGAAAACGTAGAAAATACTTTGCTCAATAAACATCTAATTCAAACACTTTTTTGTAAAGTGGTTTCTAAGTTTTCTAGACAGTGGAGATTATCAGCGTTTATCCAACTAAAAGTTTGTCAATAGAGGGAAAAAATATTTTCTTTTAATGCTGTCTTACGAAATAGAAGAAAAAGAAATGCAAATATAATATTTGTTAAGAAAAGCGAGGTAAATTTCGATCCCTAGAATCCCTGACGTGTTATCATCTCGTTCAAAGCTTAAAGGAATAATAATTTAAATCTGAAATACCTTTGATTACAGGATACCAGATCTGGGAGTCAAGAGTTCCTAGAGGTGTCCCTCATCACGGTGATTCCGTGACCACGTGGAGACGGCAGGTCTGAGTCAAAGAGAAGCCGGTCCTCCGAGGTCGAGGTCGGCGTCGACGACCCCTAGACCATGATAGATCCAAGCTCCTCGGAAGAGGAGAGTGAGGAGGACCAAGGCCTTCACCACGGGGGTGGCGGCGGGGGCCGTGGCGGAAGTGGTAGTTCACACGGTTCCCGCCACCATGCTGGTAGTAGAGGCATGGGCCCGGGTTCCGGACCTGGCGGAAGCATTGGTTCGGCTGGTCCGGGACTCACAGGATCTCCTGGCGGCTCGAGTCTTGGAGGTCAAGTCAGATCTACCGAGGCTCATGGAAGATCCGGAGGTCAACTGTCAGCGATCCAGCAAGAAGCCGTTGCCAACGATTTGGACGTCCCCAACTTGACCAGCGCTAGGAACTCGCTTTCACCTTCTATGAGCGCTACCCAGGATGCGGCTAACTATGCGAAATCCGCCCAAAGACCCACGAGTCCTTCGCCGTCGGTTGCCAGCGAAAAGACTGAGGCTGAACTCCTGGTACGAATAAAAAATAAATATTAGTAAGGACCTCTAATTTAGTATTCATGAATTACATTGACTAGATATCTAACCAAATTAGTTAAAATTGAAGGGAATGTCTACTTTAATTTTTATATTAAGGCAATGAAGGTTTGTAGAAGAATAAAGAGGGACCACCTATAGTCTTAGAATAGAAGATATATATACTTAATTTAGTGTATGAATACATAAGTGGGAGCATCACAGTTATATTCTCTAATGTTGGTTATTCTGCCTTAGGACAAACAAGAGAGAGAAGAGGAGCAGAGAAAAACACGAATTCAACTTTACGTGTTCATTTCGAGATGTATAGCTTATCCATTCAATGCCAAACAACCAACAGATATGACACGAAGACAAATGAAGATCACGAAACAGCAACTAGAGACATTGTGTTCCCGCTTCCAGGTAATTACTTCCTTTCTTTAGAAGCAAGGTTTCATGCGAGTGAATAATTAAAGAATAACCAGATTTAATTTACAATAAATCATAAAAATGATTTATTATTGGAAATATTTGAATAAAATAAGTTAATTGCTTATTTCTTTATATGTTCTGAATTTTGTCACGCTTTCTTTAATGCAGTTGAATGGACTCGATAATTGTTAGATATATATATTTATAATATCACTGTCGCTTGAAACCCTCCAAGGCAAAGTTTCAATTTCCAAGAAGCCCTATGATATCGTCTTATAGACGTGTTCCGCGCTTTAACCTTCGCCTTGGAGCATTGATTCTAAATTTGTAAAGTTAGATGAGATGGAAAGATTGTACAATAGACAATCTTTCAACTTGTTTTATTCTGTTTGTAACTGGTGAATGGTGAAATTTCAGGCTTTTTTAAAAGGAGAGTCACCCATCATTGCAGACGAAGCCTTCCACAATGCCATACAAAATTATTATGATGTATTCCTAAAATCAGAGAGGGTGGTCAGAATGGTACAAAGCGGTGCATGCTCACAGCACGACTTCCGCGAGGTGTTCAAGAACAATATCGAAAAGCGTGTTCGCAGCCTCCCGGAAATCGACGGATTGAGCAAAGAGACTGTTCTTACGTCCTGGTTGGCTAAATTCGATTGTATATATAAAGGCACCGGTGACGAGGACACCAAGAGGCCTTCCAGGATGCAACAGCAGTCCTTAAATTCCGAACTGATACTGTCGAAGGAGCAGCTGTACGATATGTTTCAGCAAATCCTTGGCGTTAAAAAGTTCGAGCATCAGCTTCTGTTCAACGCCCTCTTGTTGGACTCAGCCGACGAACAGGCTGCTGCCATCCGGAGGGAGCTGGACGGTCGCATACAAAAAGTCAACGAAATGGAGAAGGTAGGTTTTAGATTTTAGTCTCAAAAACAATCCTGCCATAAAAACTGCTTCTACAAATTGAAAGTCTCCATGTAAGTGTATAATTTTAAAGATATAAAACATGAATACAGTCGCAATCTCTTCCTTATGACAGGATTGGTAGGTGATATGACAGGTGAACAAGGTAGTCTCGTAGTTTGAAGTTTTGGCCCTAACTTGTGTTTCTTAAAATTGCAGAACCGAAAGCTCATGCCCAGGTTTCTCCTAAAAGAGATGGAGTCGCTCTACATTGAGGAGCTCAAGTCGTCTATCAACCTGCTAATGGCCAATTTGGAGTCGTTGCCTGTCTCCAAGGGTTCGATAGACAGCAAATACGGGCTGCAGAAGCTGAAGCGCTACAACCATCGGGGTGAGCGCTCCCGCTACCGCAATCAGGGTTCTCTCGCAAAACTGGAGGGCGACTCCGCTGATTCCGACCCCCAACTCACTAAAATGGATGTGGGTCTGACTTTCCAATTGGAAGTTATTGTTATGGAAGTCAAAGGCCTTAAGAGTCTCGCGCAAAATAGAATTGTTTATTGTACTATGGAAGTGGAAGGCGGCGAAAAACTGCAGACTGATCAAGCTGAAGCCTCGAAGCCTATGTGAGTCTTGAACTATCAAATTGAAAATTCAACCGCACTCTGTGGATAATAGTAAACTATAAAACAATATTTTTCAATAGGTGGGACACTCAGGGAGATTTTTCAACTACCCATCCATTGCCAATCGTGAAAGTTCGTCTTTACACCGAAAATCCTGGAATGCTAGCTCTCGAGGACAAGGAACTAGGCAAAGTGATTCTGAAGCCTACTCCGATGTCCAGCAAAAATCCTGAATGGCATCGCATGACTGTCCCAAGGAATTGTCCGGATCAGGATCTCAGGATAAAGATCGCCTGTCGAATGGACAAGCCGTTGAACATGAAGCACTGTGGTCACCTTTACGCCCTGGGAAAATCCGTCTGGAAAAAGTGGAAGAATCGGTACTGCGTGCTGGTCCAAGTCTCGCAGTACACGTTTGCGATGTGCTCGTATAAAGAGAAAAAAAGCGAGCCGTCGGAAATGATGCAGCTCGATGGCTATACAGTGGACTATATCGAGGCCGTTTCTGCCAACCTTATGGCTGGCATGGATTTACAGGGTGGAAGGTGCGTCTTCTCGTTCCTAACGATTTGTCACGATACACTTCTTTATGCAACTGCTAACTGGTATCTTCAATCCAAAATAAGTCAAAGTTCACATTCCAGAATAATATTTTATGTCTTATTTAATTTGCGCCATTGTGTCGCTGTTGAAGCTTTGCTGCTTATTCAATTATTTATTTCAATATTTAGTACAATTAAACAACTTAGGTCTGAATGAGGCACAATCAATCTCTGGTACTCCACCACGTCAAATTGGTTTCCTCGAGTGAACTACCCACCAATTATTATGAGACAAGTAACCAAGTTCACATGATCAAGTACCACAATTTGAACATGTCTTGTTTGGACAGTTCGAAACATAGACTTTGATATGAATGATTTAGATGAAGTGAAATTATATAAAGTTAATAGCTACTAGTAGATGTTCCTTTTTGCTTGTAAAATGTACCAGTTAAAGGTTGGATTATAGATAACGTAGATAGAGTAGAGAGAAAAAAGTCGTCTTTAACAGGTACTTCTTCAACGCCGTTCGTGAAGGGGATAACATTGTCTTCGCATCGGAGGACGAAAATGAGTGTCATTTGTGGGTAATGGCTATGTACAGAGCGACTGGCCAGTCTCATAAACCGACTCCGCCAGTAACGATAGCTGACAAAAACTCGACCATTAGCAAAATTCAAGGTGACGCTGATAGAGCAAGAAAACATGGAATGGAGGATTTCATCAGTGCTGATTCGTGCAAGTTTGATCACGCAGCACTTTTCAAGTTTCTGCAGAATTTAACTTTGGATTATAGACTGAACGATCCTTATTGCTCATTGGGTTGGTTCTCTCCTGGACAAGTTTTTGTTCTGGATGAATATTGCGCAAGGTGAGCTTCGAAAAAGTATCGGAAAATAGGACAAAAAAAATACATACCTAATTATGAAACTCTCCACTCTCTAGATACGGTGTTCGTGGATGTTTTCGACATCTCTGTTATCTCAGTGATCTGCTAGATAGAGCGGAGCGTGGAATTATGATAGACCCGACATTGATTCACTTCAGTTTCGCTTTCTGTGCAAGTCATGTTGTTGGAAATAAACCTGATGGTGCTGAATCTGTAACACACGAAGAAAAGGATAAGTTCCAAGAAATCAAAGAACGACTTAGACAACTTTTAGAGAAACAGATAACAAACTTCAGGTAATATTTTAAAGTTTCTCACTCTTTACCAGATTCATAAATTTATAAATTAGCATTACTAAATTGGTATAATATTAACACTAGATATTATTTTCTACTCTAGGTACAGTTTTCCGTTTGGAAGACCCGAAGGAGCTCTGAAAGCTACCTTGTCCCTCCTCGAGCGAGTCTTGATGAAAGATATTGTGACACCAGTGCCACCAGAGGCAGTCAGAGGGATGATCAAATCTTGCCTGGAGACAGCCGCTCATGTAAACTACGAGCGATTGTCTGCTGAAGCTAAAATAGAGGACGACTTTAATGGTGAGGTCTGTGTACCTCCAAGTAAGAAACTCGAGGACCTCATTCACCTCGCCGAGATTTGTGTCGACCTGTTGCAGCAAAACGAAGAACATTATTCGGAGGTATTAGTTAGGTTTTTAGAACTGAGTGTTCATTGTCTAGGGTTCTCGAGAGAGAGGATAGCATGCTCAAAAACGGACTTGGTAAGGGTCCGCCACCTCCTCAGAAGACAACCAGCTTTTTCACTTTTACTTTCACCATTTGTAGACTTGAATATCGCAGTAGCTTAGAACACATGATATGCACTTTGATAAAATATTGATAAAATTGATTAGACAATATATAATAAAATCGAGCCATACAGAGTTTTTGCAGACGTTTCATTTAGTTCAATCGAAAAAAGGGCGATCGTGTTATTGAGACTAAATACCCCCTCAAAACAAAAGCTTCTTTTTTTCGATAGAGTGCGACTCTTCTGCCAAGATTCTGTGTTTATGATCATTTTGAGTCGCGTTTCACCTTGAAATTTTTCATTGATCACGCGATTGTCATAAGTTGTTTTGTATCTCAAAAAGTTTTCTAGAAAAAGAGAGCTTAGAAATCATAGTGTCTTCTGGGTACTCGAGGACTCTGCGTCCAGGGTGGCGTCCCCACCACCTTGGATCATAGGGATTTTGCCCACCGTATATGTGTGTCGTCCAATATTTTCACGTTTCGCTCCTACTACACCGCACCGCAGGCGTTCGCCTGGTTTAGCGACCTCCTGGTGGAACACGCCGAGATCTTCTGGTCCCTCTTCGCCAAAGACATGAACAAGGTTCTCAGCGAGCAGCCGCCAGACACCTGGGATAGCTTTCCACTCTTCCAAATCTTGAACGATTATTTAAGAACAGATGGTGACTATTTCCTTCAGATTACAATGATGTGCATAGAAGAAAAATATTGACATTTGAATGATTGGCGATGGTGATTTTTAGACAACTTGAAGAATGGGAAATTCCATCAACATCTACGGGACACCTTCGCACCGTTGGTGGTTCGGTATGTGGATCTAATGGAGACTTCTATAGCTCAGTCGATTCACAAGGGATTCGAGAAGGAAAGATGGGAGATCAAGGGCAACGGATGTGCCACATCGGAGGACCTCTTTTGGAAACTGGACGCTTTGCAGTCCTTCATCGGAGGATTGCACTGGCCTGATCAGGAATTTAGAAGCCATTTGGAACAACGCCTCAAACTGATGGCAAGTGATATGATCGAGTCTTGTATCCAGAGGACAGATGCAGCGTTCCAACAATGGCTCAAAAAGGGTGTAACGTTTATCTCAACGGATTACATTATTCCGTCTGAGATGTGTGCTATGGTGAACGTAATCATAGACGCGAAGAATCAAAGTTTGAAGCTTTGCGCTGTTGATGGTGTGGATGTGGTAAGTCGTTGATTACTAATAGAGGGAACGAGGGGTAATGTTAAATCATTCCACATATTTCTAAACGTTTTAGAAGAGATATTAGATTCAAATTCATAGGTGTAGAACAGTTCATATTTGTAATCATTGCTTCATAGTAGAATTCGATGATTTTTATACCATAGGTGACTTTAGAACACAGATTAGTTTACTCGATAAATGATTTTGCTATATCAGACTCTGGGTATTATCTAAGAATTACAATTGAGTGTTATATACATTATCAGATATTTAGAGAAATCTCGTTTTATTATATTGTTGAGAGAATATCCACATGAATTATTTCACATTTAGCATCAGTGCCATGGGAAAATCGATGACCTCATTGACAGAACATCAGCTGCAATGTCCCAAGGAATGATCAATAAGCTGATTACCGTCCTGGAAACAACATTATCGAAATTATCACGTTATGATGAAGGCTCCCTTCTTGGCTCGATTCTTAGTTTCGCGGTGAGTTAATTAGATATCAGTGTTGGGTACATTTTTAGTAAGATAACTACAAAAAGCTTATCGTATAGAAACCTGTATTATAAGTTAATTTAAAAAACGTTGCTTTAGAAGGTTTCTGGAAGTGGAAAGGAAATGGGTCAAGCTTATGTTAATTTCGCGAGGAACTGTATGGACCAAATTCGCGTTAAGGTTATCGACGAACTCTGGACGAACAGCTTCTTTGAGGTGAATTTTAGACTGAGAGTATCTATATATGTAACATATAATGTCTGCGTGTGTGTTACTTAAAAAATTTATTATTTAAAAAATTCAATATTTACTGGAATTCAAAGAGAATTTTAAAAAATGAATATTTTTTTGGTACTGTTCAGCAATGGTACACAGCACAAATTGAGATGCTTTGTACCTGGCTTTCCGAGAGGTTGGATCACAGTTTACATCTGTACCAATGCACTTGTCTGGCTCATATTGTTAAGAAGATCTACTCGGATTTCGAGCTCCAAACAATTGCTGAGAACAAACTTAACTCGAAGACATATCAAACGATATCTCAGAGGATGCAGACAGAAGAAGCAACTTGTGCCTTAACCATGAGCGCTCAGAATGAGGAGTAAGTTGATTCATTTATACAAAATTTCTAGTCTATATTTTTCTCCCTAATGTAAAATAATATCTAATATAATATCGGCCTTATCAGAAAATTTGCAAAAGTAGAGAAGATCAGAAAATACTTCAATTTTCTAACAGATGATTTGTTTTTGCAGAGGGCTTTCAGAAAATGGCAACGACGACGACGTTGAGAGGCCAAAGACGAAGGTGACAATTGTGGATACAATGACAGGAGAAGACGGAAACTTTTCCAATATAGGCAATGTTACTTCTAATGTGGTTGGCAAAGTTGGAAGTATGTTTGGCAAGGGCATTGGTGGCCTTTCTACGAAATTTGGCGGAGCCACAAGCTGGTTCTAGATATTTTCTAGTCTTCTAAAACTAAGCTCTATTTGCCTAGAACGTTCCTTCATTCACTCATCTACTAACAATATTGATTAAAAAAAAATAAGTAAGTTCGAGAGAGAGGATACCGAGTTGTATATCAGATACTCTAGAAGTAAAACGAGTCTCTAAGATTTTGATTGGATTTCTGTCGAATCAAGTGTCCTCACTATTATGTTTCACCAAGTTGTTTAGTGTTCCGTCGAGAGCAGCGCTACATTTGAAAGTATTTTCGTGTACAAGGGTTTGATTCTAACGAATTAAAAATGTTCGGCAATAAGCTTTCGCCCCTGAGTCGAAAGTCTACCTTCAGGATCGGCCACAATACTCTTATCACGATGCCAATAAAAATATAGGATAGACGAATGAAATAAGGTATAAGAAAGAAATAAGATAGAAGAAAGTAAAAAAAATAAAATTGAAAGAAAGAAATAAGATAGGAGAGATAAATTAGATGGACGAGTTGAGAGAATTAAGAAGAGGAATGTGATGCCATTTTAAATGAAAACGACGTGTCACGTAGCGAACATGTCCCACCTGAAATTTCATATATACGATACGCACCGTAAATGAAGGACAGGTATATGAGAGTTTAAGTAACAAATAGAGAAAAAAAGTATGTATATATACATACGTATAGTAAGAGTGTAACGAGTATTTATGAAGTGTTGACATTATTGTCCATACACCAGGTACACCGCTAATTATCTAACTAGAGGAATTGTCGCAACTTAAAAAATTTCCTATATAGCATATATATACGCATTGTATATGCTGTAATCCGAGATCGCGACAGAATCTTATATCCGTGATTAAAAACAATGTATAAGACGTCAAAGGTATGATGCCTCGTATCGTTAAGTCATTTTCAGATTAGTGCTTTTGATGCTTTCTTGATAATTATTTAAAAACCTTCTAGAAATATTGGGAATCTGTTACTTTTTATTAATGTTTACAAAAATTAGTTTCTTTTAATACGGTGCAGCTAAATCAGGATTCGCTGTATCTTTTCGATTTTACGGTCTTGTGCTCTCGCACACGTTCGGACGAGACAAGTTGTTCTTTCGTCATTTTTGACAAAAACAGAAGTGTTATATAGATTTATATCGCGAAGAATAAGATTATTTATGAGCAGCCAGATACATGTGTATTTCCCAAATTCAAAGTGAATGTACGTTTGTACTTGTTTGTCTCAGTCGAACAGGTAGATAGGTACATTAAGTGTATGTATGGTACTTGAAATCAATCCAGATGAAAAGGGGCGAATATATCACTGAAACTGATAAAATCAATAAGAGGTTCGAAATGCCAAATATTATGTTTACTTATTTTATATTAATCTTTAAATTTTTAATATTTAATAAGACTTCATCTGAAGAGTGTTACTGAAGACATCGAAATAGATTTTTGAAAGCTGTTGGAACTAAAACGAATTAAACTTGTTCGCCCCTCTCGTTTGGTTTGAATTTTATCACTCAAAGTATATCACTTTCAATGTGAAATCAACTTCTTCTTTTCAAACATTGTTGCCTCTACTACAAGTGAGAAAAAACTAATCTACATAAATTTTGTTGAATCTATTTCACTCTCCACTTGTACAGAATTTAGCAGAAACGAAGCGGTGGCGAGGATAATTTTTATATGATATAAATTACACGCTCGAGTTTGCTAAGATGTACCTCGTGGGATTTTTTCTTTGCTCGATTATTTTTTCTTAAATGAAAATAAAAATGCCTTT
This sequence comes from Synergus coniferae, assembly GCA_032164275.1. Classification (NCBI taxonomy): domain Eukaryota; kingdom Metazoa; phylum Arthropoda; class Insecta; order Hymenoptera; family Cynipidae; genus Synergus; species Synergus coniferae. The sequence continues at coordinate 2,428,183 of JAUEJJ010000021.1, read as the reverse complement.
TGTAATCATATTGTGCTACGGCATCCGGAACGTTGAAGACACTGAATTTTGCTACCTTTGACGATTAATGTACATATGCTTCTATTTACGAAGTACGACGAATATCAAATCAGTTGGTTGATTTATTTTTCAGTAGAGAGAAAGAGAGAGAGAGAGAGAGAGAGATTAAAGATAAAATTGGTAGCATTAGTTATTTTTCGTTTTCTCTGATTATAGTTGAATGGAAGATCAATTTTTGTCGTATTTTGTAATCTGCACTTTTCAATAACTAAAAATCCAGTGTCGTGATTTCTTTTTAATTTGCTGAATGCACATTGTTTGTTTGCATCAACGTTCAAGTAAACGTAGCAGTGATTAAATGTGGATCAAGACTCGCAAGAGTCTGAAGAGATTGTTGTAAAGACTCTCAATAGAGGTGGTTTCTTACCCTCGATATATTTTTGTCATCTCAGATAATCAGAGCATACTAAATTGGTCTTTAGCGCCTAACGCCTAAGTAATATTTTACGAAACTATTGATGTGCGAAGTAACCAGATTTCTTTTAGCAAAGCGAAGAAATTGTGAGTAAGCGAGTATGTGACATTGGAGATACGAGAACCGAGAAAGTTAAAGTACTATTATTGCTATGAAAAGTAAAGCTAAATTATTGTACCATATCTATAACGATGCTGGTAAATTTAAAAATGTTATGATTATCGTTATTACTATTCTTACTATGGGTAATCCTCTTATAATCTACATCTATAGAAAATAGACTAGGGCGACTAATGCAATAATACTATTTTTCTGCAACAATTTCTGCACTAAACGAATTACCTACCTAATGACTTTATTCTTCTCTTCTCATTGCGTTGATCATTTTAATTGAGATAACAGGAGCCGAATTTTTACTCTGGACATTGTTCTAGCAGAATTGACTTTTCCTCGAAATGTTGTTCTCTCGTTAATAAAAATCTGACAAAAAAGGCCCAAAATTTCTCTGGATTTTATTTCCTGCTCTCAATCGATATGAAGAACATTCTGAAATCATTCGTATATTTGTTGCTGTTGTCACGAGAGACTGTTGTTGTACATAAATACACATATAATTATCTATCAGTCAAGAAAAGCGCAAATAAGCATTACATCTCATTAGAGGAATTGAAAAATCATTTTTAGCTATAGTTGCTATATATATCAAACGGTAATTTATAGCAACTCAGATTTCAGTGGCTATCCGACTTTGCCCTGATTAAGTATTTTCATGGCATCATTTGATTGTGCAAACTGCAGTAATTACTTTGTGTAAATAAATTATGTAAAAACTTCATAATCTCACGTTTCTTTCCCCAGGACATTCTACATTGCAATGGGACAATAAAGAAAATAAAAATACCCCAATGAAAAAATATTCAATTAAAATATTCAATTTGTTGTTTGAGTTGTCAGAATTCACGAAAATAGACTTAATTAAAAATTAATTTTTTACATTGTTGACAAGTGTTAATATGTGATGCGAGTTTCCTAACATCAAACTGTTAATTTATATTCTGTTTATATTATATCACTTATACATCTCATTTTAATTAGTACTGTGATCTGTGTATGACTAGAAATGTTTCGACTATATTCAATCGATACTCAATGCAATTGTTTTTATTCATAAATTGACAAAACAATCACTTAAAATTAAAAACATTCAAACTTTTCAACTCACCTTTGAAACATCACGCAAACACTGGAATATTCTCTTTCTCAAATTGTGTTATTTCTATCAAGTTCCTTCCATAAAAACATTTGCATTCTTCCGTATTTTGAACATCAAAAAAACTTATAATTTTACGAAAATTCACTACTTTTGTCAACTTTGTTTTGCTTTTGATTGATTCTCTTCCTTCCCGCGCGGTTGTCATTTAAACTGAGAGCGCCCCCACTATTAATTCATTACAAGCTCATGTCACACATCATACCACATCATACATACCTGTACATGCATACATACTTATGTCATATGTCACATTTGCGCAATTTACGTCAAGAGTCTGCTAACGTTCTTCGCTCCGTTATTACATTTTATGTAGTTACGAGTAGAGTTCATATTAGAGGCCCCGGAAACGAAACACAAGATCAAGATCACGCGTACTTTGCGTAGCTGAGTTCTTGCCATTTTTAATCTGTCGTTTTTGTCATCAGTCACACACATCACGGCCCCGACCATGCTTGTGGTAATCTTTCTTTTCTACTTTTATTGACAGTTTTTAACGAGTTTTAATATCTCTTTTATATTGTAATATCTCCAATGCTTGTCATGTGCTCAACGTATTATTTCCTTATTTTCAGTCCACGGTTAGGGCAATTGCTCGACGTTCCTTCTCCACATCGAAATGTGCAGCTGCACAGCAAGTAAGTTTTTTCTGATTTTTCTTCTCTTTTGTTTCATAACATAAAGATATCTTAACATCACAAGATACTTTGATAACGATACGACAAAATTTGAATCATGTAGAACTCTAAATATTTTAATCTTAATATTTAAATCCATTGACTTCAAAAGCTGAGATTCGAGCATAACCTCACTTTTTTACTCGAAAGTTTTTTTTTTGACTGACGTTTGATAAGATTTTTGTTTCGATGGAGGGATTATGTAGTAGATAAGAATTTTAGCGATTTGTGGAGTTTGAAGCAGTTTGAAGATTTCAATTTTTCAAGCTGATGTGGTTGTAGAATCGAATTTCTTGTTGAAGGACGTAGAAGGTCATTTGATTCAGTTTTTAAAATTTTGTAGTTGGATATGCATATTTTTGAATATGAATTATTCATTTTTATATCAAGACGTGTAGACTCAAGGCCGTGATGCACATTACTAGCACGTTTTCTTTTGGAATCCTCTGGAGTTTCTTAAGTGCCAATAAAATTAAGTTTTCCGGTTTACAGAACTTGAATGAAAAATTGTATAATGTAGATTTTTATCTTATGAATTTCTGTTGATAATTTTCTAGTAAAATTAAAAATCAAATTAATACAGCATTAGCCACCAAGCAATTGTTTGAATTTAAACACTGCAATTTGTAGAAATCATCTTCAGTAGATTTTTTCATTTAAATAAGGAATAATTTTATTTTCTAAAATCAATAAAATATATTATTTTCAGATGACGGTACGAGATGCCTTAAATTCAGCAATGGACGAGGAAATGACACGAGACGACAGGGTATTCCTCCTCGGAGAAGAAGTGGCTCTTTACGATGGAGCGTATAAAGTTTCCAGGGGTCTCTGGAAGAAGTACGGTGACAGTCGTATATACGACACTCCAATTACAGAGTCTGGATTCGCAGGACTTGCAGTCGGTGCTGCCATGGTAAATTCCTCTGTGCATTAAAAAATTGAAGTTCAGGAAAAACATCGTCCAATCTACAAATTTTACTCAAAAATTATACGTTATTTTTGCAGGCAGGATTGCGACCAATCTGTGAATTCATGACGTTCAACTTCTCGATGCAGGCCATAGATCATGTTATAAATTCGGCTGCCAAAACATTCTACATGTCTGCAGGTACTATCAATGTACCAATTGTATTCCGAGGACCTAATGGTGCGGCTGCTGGTGTAGCTGCGCAACATTCACAATGCTTTGCAGCATGGTACAGTCACTGCCCTGGGTTAAAAGTTGTTTCACCCTATACAAGCGAGGATGCAAAAGGTCTCTTGAAATCTGCTATTCGAGATCCTGATCCAGTCGTGGTGCTAGAAAACGAACTTCTGTATGGTGTTTCATTTCCAATGTCAGACGAGGCTTTATCTAAAGATTTTCTTGTGCCACTTGGTAAGGCTAAGATTGAACGTCCAGGAAAACACGTTACCTTAGTGGCATATTCCAGAGCACTTGAAGCCGCCCTCGAAGGAGCTACAGAACTTGCTGGAAAAGGAATCGAAGCTGAGGTGATTAATCTGCGAACAATTAGGCCGCTGGACATGGAAACGATATTGAAATCGGTAGCTAAAACGAATCACTGTGTCACCGTGGAACATGGATGGCCTCAATCTGGTGTCGGCGCCGAAATTAGTGCCAGGATTATGGAAAGTAAGTTATAAAGGAAATTAATTATTGTTTAACCTCTAACGTGCTTAAAATTAAGAATATTTAATAACGGAGAAAAAATGTTCAGGTGAAGCTTTCTACCATCTGGACGCACCTGTGATCAGAGTGACTGGTGTTGATTGCCCCATGCCTTATGCCAAAACGTTAGAAGCTACAACTATAGCACGAAAAGAAGACGTAGTTCTTGCAGTGACTAAAGTACTAGGAGCAGCTAAGTAGTAAAGTACAATGCGAATTTAGACATATTCCAATTCAAGCTCCTCTCCCTTATTGATTCCTTGCAACTTCCCCCATTTTAATGCATCGCTTTCTATTTATTGAAAGTAAATGCAAAATGGAAATTCAAAAAATCCATTAGTTCAAATAAAGGGAAAAAAAATCCTAAAAAATAGGCTAATTATATTTCTTGCAACGTCGGACTCTAATTTTCACATAAAAAATTATTTTATTGATGTATATTGCGATTATTTATTGCTGAGTTCCAACTTCACCGTCCCTGTTTAGCAAACATTTTCACCAAAGAACTCGTCAAACAATGTTGAACGTTTTCAACTTGTAAGGAAACGAAGTCTAGCGAATTGGTTGTAAATGTCCGAGAATCACTTACGTGAAGAATGTGCATAATAATGAGCACATAATCATGTGCTGCACTTGTTTATTAATTATTTATTACAGAAAATTAATAAATTGTAACATACAATCTGGTATTTTTTATTATTCTATTATAAGTTAAGCGTGGAAACTGGACTCGTCGGTTAGTGGCAGTCAGGCATGATACATCCGTAGTAAACAACAGCTAATTACTTTCATAAATCTTTCAAATGCATCTCGGAGTTCGCTCTCTCTGCAAGAGAATAATTACAAATTGTTTTTAAGTTTATTTCAGATTTAAATTTTAAATACTGACAATTTTAAATAGAAGTAACTAATTATAATTTATACCTTAGTACGTCCATATCAAGCGCACACTGAGTATAAGCGGTTAAAAAATTTCGAAGATCTGAGTGCGTCCAATTGACTTGTCGCCAGGGTTCTACACATCTTTCGACTAACTCCAGGAAAAAAAACCTCAGCTCTCTAGATCGATGCAAATTACATCCGATTCCTAGAATTGCTCTCGAGTAAGAACGAAAGTTTGCATCTAGTTCTTGATAAGAGCGTTCTAGTAACGTGGGTTTTAATTTTATACACACCAAGCTGCAATTGAATAATTAAAGAGGAATTAAACTTTTTACTCAACTATGCAAAACAAATTGAAATTCAGAGATGAATTCAGAAATTTTAGGTTTTCAACTTACTGTTTATGATGTTTTTCATTTTCTAATAATACTCTACACTCAGGTAATTCTAAAAGGAATTCTCTGTCGAGATCTGTATCGAAATATTCAGAACCACTATATCGATAAGTCCAAGAAGACATCATACTATAGGCACAGTGGTAAATGTCGGCAAACGTGAGAAATTGGAGCTTTCGTTTATTCATTTCAAATCGAAGACAAGCAATAAATACGACAGCAGCGTATCGTCTGTAAAAATGTTTTAATTTCTTGTTAAAACGAAAAAATCTAGAAGAATTTCATTAATCTTGGATAAATTACACACTTTGCAAGCTCATCTGGAAGTAAAAAATTCTGTTTGATATTGTTGACTAGGGATCCTGGCATATCTTCGACGACTTTAAATACTCTCTTTACATTATCATACTGTCTACGACAACTTTTTAGAGTAATGCCTGTTTTCTCTGCCACCTCGTCCATGTCCTTTCTACTTTTTGAAGTTAACTTTTTGCCCAGAATTTCTCTAATAACACTGTCATTGAACTCGTAATACCTAAGAAACAGTATTTATTTTTAATTGAAAAATAAATTAAATGGTTAATTATAAAAATAAAGATTCTTGCAAAGTGAAATCAAGAAGTAGTGAAAGAATTTGGTTTCTTACATCTCGATAAGCATTTGACTAGTTTGTGGTTCGATTTGAAATGCTAGTTGTTCACTTGCAAGCTTTGTTGGTGTTTGAAGTAATCGTTCCAAAAGCGAGTAAGTACGATAATGATCTAATACATCAGAAGCAAGCAATTCGATAGGAGCATTTGTTTGTTGACATACTCCTCTTTGTTGTAAAATGCTGACAGCATCACTAGCTGTTAAAATATTGTATTAAAACGAATGAACTATAAATTGTAAAAAATATACATAGAGAGAAAACAAAACCTGAGCAATTCCATAATAACATAAACCATTATCATTAAAGGATTGATTTGCAAATTATAATAATTCAATTATAAAGACTCACATGTGTATCCATCCACCCAAAGTTGATAAACTTCTGGATCAACAAGAGTATAATTACTAACAAATACATCAACTTCTGAAAGCATGATTGAGGTTATGGAGCTTTTGGCCCTGTTATCAATATTGAATCATAGCCAGATTCGCCAAATTCATAGACTATTTGGGTAAAAAGCAATTTTGTAAGAATCCAATATGTAAAGAATGTGGAATACGTTCAGTACTGGCAATGTGACAATAACAATTGGCACGACAGGCACTGATGTCAACATAAATGACATTTGCTGAGGTGCTGAGCGCTGAGCCTGAGCCTGCTAAAGCAGACGAATTCTTTACAATGATTGCAACGCATGCGTGTTATTTGTCGTTTAAACCAGATCTGTTTAAAAACCGTTTAAACAAAGCGAATAATAATCAATTTTAATATGAATAACTAGTTAAATTTGTATTTTCTCAAAAAGTGAATGAACAATAAGAAATATAAGAAAGAACAAGTCAACAGTGGATAAATATTTAGTTTTCAAATTGGGATAATAAGTACAACGGCTCGGGAGAATTTTTTAAAATTGGCGCCAGTTTGTTTTACTGCACAAAAGCGCCACCTACTGCAAACAATGCAAACAAATTTAATATGTATAATGCCAAACGACCACAAAGTACAAACGTACAAACTGGTACAAACACACAAAAGACTAAAAAGCTAACGGCTAAACATTTCGAAGATTTCGGAATTTGTATTCATTTATTGTTATTTATTGTCACTTTTTGACTGAGAAAAGCTAGAAAATCACTATTAAAAAAAGGAGTAATTTATAGTATGAATAAATAAAGTAGATTACGTGTGCATAAAAATGAAAATCGAAGAGAATTACTCTTCAGAGAAAAGTTCTATTCGTTTTACTGAGCAAGAAACTTTTGCGTCCCGCGTTCGTTTAAAAGTTTTTGTATAAAATCAGAAAACTCGGTAAAATTCGATCTTATTTGCGAGTATGTGAAGTTCATGTTGGTTCCAGTTTTAGAAAAAGCTTTGGAACGAGAAATTGCAGGTGAAATATTAAAATATGTCTTTAAGCAAGTTTTCCATTGCATCAGTAAGCGTATAATCTCACTTTTTTTATTTATAAATTTTTTATAAATATTCCGGAAAGTTTGTCTTACTTACTACAAATTCAATTTTGTGACTTGTGGGATGTACGGGAAATAGTCGGAAATTGAAATTGATCCAAGAAAATAAGGAAATTTCGTGTACAAATATTAGTAATTAAAAAAGTTAAAATTTAAAATCTATATGCCAAAATTAAGAACAATGAAAATTCTATAATATTATTCCAATTAATGCTATTAATGTTATCGGCGGTCCTGGTTAATATTTATAATTTTAAGTTAATTTTGAGGTTAGGGGCGTTGGATCCAAAATGTATCCTCAAAATACAATATCTTCATTTTACTTAACAGATACAACATACAAATACAAATATAAATTTTATTATAAAATCTGATTTCAAGGCTTTTGCATTCTAAGTTAAGTCTGTACTTCTTTCATTCAGCATTTCCCGACACTGAAACGCAACAAATGTTTAGAAAGTTTTCGACCTAAGTTATAATCTCAAAATAATTTAATAATAAGTAATAAATAATTTAAATAATTTAAGTAATTTAATAAAATAATTATAATTTCTACATTTTACTTGATAAATACTGCAATTGGATATTTTTTTACTCTTTATAGGCTGGTATAGCCACTCATTTTGTAAATAGAGTTGTGAATATAGAACAAAAAAAATCTTTAATAGTTCTTCTGAGTAGAATGAAGGGATTGCATTTTTTTAGATTAATTTTGAATTTCTCGTTTTACGCAAAAATTATTCAAAGTAAACATTTTTTTTCGCTCTATAGACATACTTCTATTTCTAAAAAGAATTTGGAATGTTTGGTGTTCAATGTTTTATAACACTATTTACTTCAAAACGACAAAAAATTATTATTAAGATTGTCGTGCAATCTGGATAATCAAAATTAAATGTTTCCTAGATATCAATTAATGAAGATTTACAAAGCGACATAAATTTTTAATTTGCAAGTGATAGAGGCCTTTTTGCGGAAAGGTCATACGAAGTTATGTGCTCTGTGATACGTTCCTGTCACAAGTCAAGCTTTTATCGTTAATAATGGATTATTTACATTTTTCCATGGCAATCTCATGCTTAATTAAAGTAATCATCGGACTTTGGAGCTAAATGCTGTGCCGCATTGCCACACACGCGCATTAATGGCACGAGTAGATTGAGCAGCTAAAAAAAGCACTGGTTGAAATTTCCTTACGAGACGTTTTTTTCGTTGCCCATATTTTTTGTAACATCTATCCATAATTCTCCAATTTTCTGAAAATGTCACGATTTTTACTTTTTATTGATTTTTCCACGTCAACTAAAGTGCCTTGTTTTTATTTCAGGGTTGTAATACATGGCCATAAAGTAGACAAAGTATTTTTTCTTTGTGTAATACAGCATTTAATATTTCACACAGAAGCAGTCTAATCGTAAATCATAAACTCTATACCTATGAAGAAATAGGTCGTAATGTCATAAATATAACTCATTCTGTATTCCAGCACATTCATACAATGAAATAACACTGGTTATAAATGAACAGTCGTAATAGTAAAAATAAGTTAAATTTCATAAGGATTTGTCTAAATATACACATGCACCTGTGACGTAAACGTCTACTATAATCCATTCCTCAATAGAAGTTACGGTCCATTCTTGTTCAAAGAATTCTATTAAAGAATAATGATGATTATTTCTAATATGATAGTACAACTCTATTTAGTTCGCCTTTATTAAAATTATTTTTAATAAGTATTTGTCTGAAATAGTTTTAATTTTAACAAAAAACGATCCAATTTTCGGAAATATTTTTTTTGATCAAATTAGGCTTTGCCTCTCATTTAAAATTAGTTAAAGTTCACAATATAGAATGTCTTCCTCGATTTTTTGTTTCGGTTATTTATTCAGAAATACTATATACTTCGCGATACAAAGTATTTCTAAAGTGAATTTTCTCTTAAAAAACCTATAATATTGATAAAATAATATTAAAAATATCTAAAATATTCAAACGATGTTTTAAGCTTTTTTCCTTTGAAAAAAAAAATTGTAAATTTCGAAGTTCATTTGTAGTTATTCAATGTATAGATGAATGGAAAAGAGATCTTTGGATTTGTCAGTGATTATTCATTACTACATGACTAACTGCTTCTTCATCTATCTCGAACGAAATATTAACACATGCCATTAAAATAAATAAAATTCAGTAATTATTATGGATTCGCGGTTTCGTAAGCCGCAGGTCATTCGGACAATTAAATAGAAAATAAATTCACATAAGTATGATTCACATATACATACAGAGCTGCGAATAGTTTCTAAGAAAATACTGTTTTGGTTTGAGGCATCATTTCGCACGATCGACATAAGCATGAAAAGCCACTTTTTGTCAGAACACTATCCTTCGATCCTTTTTGGTTGTTCAGAAATTAAACAAATTTAAATTAGAGTAAATAGTGCGATATGACGACTCGATACGACCCTTACTTTACTCGGAATTCCCAATCAACTGGGAGAACTCTTCACGTTCACTTAATTCGATGTGAACTTGGCGCAAACTTAGATTCGCATTATCACTATGAAAGGACCTTGCTCTCAAAATCTATTTTTAGAACAGTATCTTTCCACCCCACCTCGGAATAATTTAAATGAGTTACTTAGCGATTTACATACATCCGCATGCCTCCACCACCATATTGGGCAGAGTTTTTTGCGTTATGGTTTTATCCGAGTCGATGTACAATAACTGGATTGGTGAAAGTTGAGTTGGCGAACAACAGGGTACTAGTTCATTCTTTCTCTGCAGCGCATTAACCCTTGTCAACAATTTCTGAAATAGAAAGGACATTTAGCTTGAAAAGAACTTTTCGGTTATTAAATTTTCAACTAAATTTTGAAATTCAATTTCTAAAGTGAAACCAACCCTGATAACATTGTTGTAAGGTGTTGCGCTCACAGTGAGCGATGCTGCTGATGAACAAGACCCACGACAAAAGTAAGCATGGTACCCACTGGGATGAAGGATCCAATCATTCCATCCGATATCCTCGAAACTAATATACAATTCATCCCTGCAACACTCTTTCATTTCTGGTAGACAATTCGAATTCCTCTTTGGTCTCGTTTTCTGCGGTAAGGGTGATGTATGGATGACGAGAAACGGTTTTAGAGTCTGTTCAATAGAAACAGGTGCGACATTTCTCTCGAGCTCGCAAGTACTACATTCAATTTGAATCGCATGATTCAGCCACTGTCTTTCAACCCATTTCCTCACTGCGAAACCGACGTCAGTTTTCACCCAACCTTCTGAAAAAAAATGTAAATTAAACACTGGGATTAATATTTTTTTTTTTTTTTAGGCTTGAGACTTCCGGAAGCTGTTTGCAGTAGATAGACATTTGCAACAGTTGGACATTTGCAGTAGTTGGACATTTGCAGTAGTTGGACATTTGCAGTAGTTGGAAATTTACAGTAGTTTGACATCAACGGTGAGTCTTCATTCAATTTTATATATGTAGTTTATACTGTCGAAGTACTGTTGCAAAATTTGCACCAAACGCCGGAAACCGGGAAATAACTGGGAATTTTTGGAAAGCGTCACTAGATTGTTGGAAACTTTTAGTTAGAAATACTCGATTTGATTTTTTAAATGAAGTCAGTAATCACCCTGTGAGTGGCGAATTCGAATTAATTGAATATTTTTCTGAAAGAGTAGGTCGCGTTCATTAAAATGATGAAAAGAAGCTTATATGTGATTTGTGCCTTTGAATTGAAAAACGTCTATCTCATTAGGTAAATCGTACAAATCGCAGCAGACATTCGCAACAGACCGCAGTTCATTAGTGAAATTGAAACTAGGGCGCAAACAGTGCCATGACTTTTAAAGAATGAGTATAGTACACAAAATACTTAGGGTGTTTCGTTAT
>JAUEJJ010000021.1:2333730-2401578 GCA_032164275.1 Synergus coniferae | reverse complement strand
TTTCTATAAAGTTCACTTTCTATAAAGTTCACTCTTTATAAACTTCACTTAGGCAAATCAAATGAATCAAGAAATTAATGGAAGTTTTTTTCTCTTTTAGTTAAGACTGAGTTTGAATTTTAATTGGATGAACTCTCCCTGGAGAGTCGCATCATCCTCAATGTGGTTTCACCAGAAATTCGAAGTTCAGTAATAAGGTTAGAAACATGCGATGATTTAAGTCCCAAGTGATACGTCTCTTATTATCAGCGGTCTCTGCTCTGTCGTTTCGCGTTTGCTGTGCTGGTCGGTGTTCGGATTGTGTGTCATCATTGTCGTTATCTTGCCGAGGACCCCGGCGAGAGCAGCATCAAGTAACTTTCTCTGACTGCCTCGATCATCAACGCATTGAGCTTCATCCTGCTTGAAAATGGACGAATCCGGAATAGATATGGGCTTCGATTTGGCTGCTCTAACGAACGCTGAGGACTTTGATTTGGAATACAACAATGACTTCGAACAGGCATTGTCTCTACTCTCGACGTCACAGGACTTCATGTACTACGAACTCAAGAGCAGGGCTCCCGACACTGGCAGGTACGTAAATGTGAGAGTGCAAGACCGACGAGCACTTACGCGCCACTCTGTCTCTGTCACCTGTTGAACACAGGGCCGTGCTTGTCTTCGATCGACACTATTATTGAACTTAATTAAAGTACAATTCTAGAGATCGAATTATTCAGATGAATTCAATACAGGCTGTTCAGAACTGTGTCAAGCATCTGCAGTTAAAAATAAATTAAATTTCGTTGATAAAATCCTCGGGTCTTATCGCAGATTTCTTAAGTTGATGATAAAATCATCATCAGTTACACTGATGATCAAAAAATGTAGCTTAATTGTTATCAGTCTTATTAGGAAGCAATAAACAATCGTCTCAAGCTGATTATGATCCAGAATTGTATAATCTAACTTTGCCACTTGGAAACTTTAGGAGTAATTTTTCGTCTTTAGGAATTGGGGATTTCCTAAATTTATAAACTCTGGAGGATATATAACTATTTATAATCTGTAAGAGTATTACATTTCTGGTGATTATGGTTTATAGAACCTGTTTTGGTTTCGCCACTTTTTCGCCTTTGAAATGACCTACTTCAGTTTGTAAAAAATTATTTTTTTTTTGAGGAACAACATATGAATAAGAAAAAATATTTTTCAGTTGTTTATCTGATCTGAGTGAAAGGGCAAAAAGGGAGCTGAACATAATCTCGATTTGCAATTGCATTTCGAGAGGAGCTAAAGAGAAATGCTAGAAAAAATATTTATGCTCAATTTAGTCCGGGTTATTTTTCGTAAAGAAAGCAGAAGCTACGATAATATTATTTTACAATTCCAAGTTAACGTCCATTTTGGCAATTTTTTTGTGATACGGGGGTGGTAGGTCGCCATGTATAACTTTATAAGGATCCTAGATTAAAATTGAGATTAAAATGGAATAAGTACACTATCAACTTTAATATAGTTAATAGCAATATGCTGTAGCGTGATAGCATTCGCACTGGATTACCATATTAGTGAATTACCGTTCGTACCGAATGAACTTTGCTCGCGCTTTTAAGAGGATCATTTCCAATTGGGATTGAATCGATGTGTTTACGATATTTGGACTTTGAAGTCTTTCATAAAAACAGATAAATTAGATATTCAAATATTAAAAGTAATTAATTCTAAAAAATGAAATAATAAAATAATAAAATAATTTTCGTTTTTATTAATTGCATAATTTTAAATTGGTTTAGAGATAATAACTGAAACACAATGTGACAACTAGACAAAGAAACGTTTCAATTAATGGGTCAATTAAGAATGAAAATTCAGTTTCAAGAACTTAGAATCTTTTCTTTGAAGGACGAGTATGACTCTAAAGAAATGAATTTCAATTTAATTGTCTTAAATGTTTTGAAACTACCAATAAAAAAATTTTATGAGGGTCATTAAAAGTTGGGTGAGAAATAACAAATGAATAGAAGTCTATTTCGTCATCAAATAACTTTGTAATTTCTCAAACTAACTAGTTCTATCAATTTTTTTCTGATCCAATCATGATTTAATTTTGAAATACTTTTATTGTTCATAGATGTAAAACACATTAATATTTCTCTGATAATTTCGACTACCTTACACAAATTTATTAACCACAACTGTACCTACTCCCCTACTGATTCAATTGGAAGGTCTAAAGTTCATTTATTAAATTAATCGCAAGTTGGGAAACAAAACTCTTGAGAAAATTGATAATTGAAGATACAGAAACAAGTTATTGACAATGTATTACTTTTCTGTTATTCGCATGCCTTCAATATAAATTTTATTTGAAGAAAAAGCAATTGTTGGAACTATTTCAGTTTTTGTGAACATTCATATATAAAAAGACGATGTATTGAGTGCGATAAATACGTGAATACATTTGTTAGGTACAACAGAGACTTTGTTTACGTTTTGATGTGGTTTTTACTGTTTGAAAACTTCCATAAAATATCAGAGAATCTGATGTTTCCATGCAGTGCTCTCGCTTTTTGAAAACTAATGCGAATCGTCGTCACGCCTTTCTACTGTCTTCGTGACTTTATTATAACAAATTACGTAGGGTTCCTCCAATGTTCTCTTAGGAGAATGTACGTCCCAAAGTGCAGTAAATATCTCTTTCTGAGCTTGCTCTTGCGAACAGCCCTATATGGAGCAAAGCTCGGGAACGTTAATGTCTTGTTCCTTAAATGAACATAAATCTCGGTAATTATAATCTGCAAATTGTGGGCTACCACCTATTTCTGTCTTTGTATATTACAAATTGCCTATAATTTAATTTGAATCTTGAATTTTCGAAGGAACATGTGTTACAGCATTTAAAATTAGATTAAAGAAGTTGCAGAATTATTCGTGTTCCTGCGTAACAATATGTTAGCAATTTATTTAAAATCTTTAAACATTAATATTATCTGTAAAATAGATTGTACATTTTTCTCTCTACTATTTTTCAAACGAGTAAATAATTCGAATGGGAATTATTCCACTACCTGTTTTTCAGTACAAACTTTTAAAAATTTTGAGTCAGAACAATTGTATTTAAATTATGAAAACTTATAATTATTTCCACAGTAACTTGAAATTATGAATAATGGAAATATATTTCATTTTGAAATTATGTTTCACTCCTTCGTTTAATTTGGTATTTTTGTTTTGTATTAGACGTTTCATAAATTGTTCAACCCTGGGTACCAATCTAATAGGAAAGAACTCGGCTGAGAACTGCTTCGTAATGAGCGTGGCCCAATTAGTGAAATAGGGATAACGTGGATGGATTTCAAGTACATCAACAGACGCGAGACTCATTTGCTTGTTTTCTTGCCCGCAGGCATTTCAAATGAGATTTGCAAGCAGGCAAGTAGTATTTCGAGCGACACTTTTACTGATTGGACGAGACGAGAACGCGAAATTTTGTGGAATTTCTGAAATGCTCTCAATGAGGTATCACTTTTGTGTCAAACGTGAAATGATAAAAGAAGTATGCCAAAAAAAGGAAACAAAAGTCAGTTCTTTTCTTTTCTCATTATACTCTATAAAAATGGAAACCTCTTATCGGACGATTTCATTTATGATTTTTTGCAGTTTTATATTTCTAAAGATGTCTTTGATATTCGCATTCTCAGACCTACTCTTTGTACCTCTGCAATACTTTTTGTCTGCATTAACTGACTCATAATTTATCGTTATTTTCTGCCCCTTTTTTTCCGACTCCTTCTCTGCATAGTTGAGGGTACGTTTACAGAATATTTCATTAATTCCGTGCTATGTTTTTCAGAGATGTAAACGCAGACTGAAAGGAAAAATTATCTCTCGCAGAATTACAAAGTTTTTTCTCTCTGTCTGCGTTGAAAAGAGTTTGCTTTATGCAAAGTTTGTTATGGAAGTGAGAAAATCGAAACTTCCGCTCCTATTAATTTTTCTCGTCTATACAAATTTACCCATAAAACATGAGTTTTAACAATCAGTTAAAGTATTGTTCAACTCTTACAAAGTGAATAGAAACTAAATTTACAAAATCGGCAATTCTTTTCCATTAGTAGGGACCACCTTAATTTGAATCAATTCTTTCATTTGATAGCACCTTTGAAATCTCTGACATAAAAAAATGACTTTCGAAATAGGGACCAAGTATTTGAGTTACAAATTTATATAAGCTGTCGATTTAGCTCAAGCTGGGCTCGAGATTTATGCAAGACGAAGGCTTGCGAGAAACTCTAAAGGTATTTTCTAGTAAAACCTTTTTTCTTCATTTGCGACCCTGACGGAAGTTGACTAGTTTTCAATTTGTCGCGGGTTATTGATTACATGGATAGCACAGGGTTTCTATTATTTACCGCGCAGGGTAGATCTCATTTTCTTTCTCCCTCGGCACTCCGGATTTATTCAGTGTCAGGTTCCGTAATAGCTGTGCTGTTTATTCTTCAGCTTGAACTCGATTCACCCCCGGAGGCATTACCGTTAAATTGCATTTTTAAACTTTTGTTGTCGAGATTCATTCCATGTTTCATGAAATTATAGCCTCACCTGACAAGATTCATTTTACTGAGATGCAGGCTTAAATCATAATATTGACATTCGATAAAAAATAAATTAAGACTTCATTTCTGCAATAATTTTTCGAACGTAGTTCATGATTCTTAGTTTAAAAGATCCTTATAATCAAATAATTTTGTTCAAGTCCTCTCAATCTTCTATAAATCTCTTAAAAACCTTTGCAATTTCTGAAAATAATTTAAAATATTTTGAATTTTCTTAAAATTTCTTAAATTTCTTTAAAGTAATTTGAGATTTCTTAAAATCTCGGACAACGTCAGGTAAATTTTTACAAGTTATATATTATGATATTGAATTTTATGTCATATTAAGTCGTATTAGGTAATATTGCTGTGCTAAGATTTTGCTTATTTTAGCAAGTTGCAAACTCCAAAGTGTCGGATTTACGAGTGGGTAATGTCCTTATAGCGTTTATCAGCTCGTCTTATGAATTAACCGCTTTACTTATTATAGGTTTATCACTTTGGGTTTACGACTTTATCTATGTATAAACAAGAATTTACTGATTTTAAGATTTGTGTTTCCCAGATCACTTTTACATATTATCACTAGATTAACAGTTCTGCTTTAATGTCAGGTTAATTTTAATCACTTGTTTGATCAGTAATCATTATTCGTGTTTTTCTAAGAGGATACAAATTCAAGGCCGCTATAGGATTGCCGGAACTATTTTTTAATGAGTGGGTTTTTTTTAAATTTAAATAAATTGAAGGTGCGCAATGTGTGAGACGCAGAAGCTTTTGCTATAGTTTGAATGTTTGGCATTTGCCTATTTATATCCATATGTCTACTAGGAATTATTGGACGAACGTCACGCACACCTTTACTTCGTCTTACAAAAAAGTATATAATGACTCATAACGAATATTATATTTAAATATTAAATTTAAATAAAATATTTCATGAAATATTTTATTTGAAAGCAATTTATTTTTTGTTGAGAAATCAACAAACTTCTGTCTTGATAAAATTAAGGTTTAACTTTTCTTCAATGATAAAATTTAATTTTTTTTATCCTACCTGAATGTTGATATCTATAGACGTGACTTTAGCAATCAGATAAATTTTTTTTTTGTATCTTGATATTTGCTAATTTTACTACACTGGGACGGTAAAACAACAGAAATATAAAACATAATACGAGTATACACGTTGATACTAAGTAATTAATATTCGTGAATTATTTTTCTGTTGTGTATGAGCTATAATTTTAAATTATTATTTAAAAACAACTTTAGGTGGCTTTCGTATATAGACAATTCTTTTAGCATAGATAATCCTATACCACAAATTGAATTAGTGAAAATTTTACAGATTATATTTCTTGACCCACTTCTCACTGATTCAAATTTAGAGTCTAAGTCTTTTAGATATTTTTTCCGGTACGGAAGCTAACATAAACCGTCAAAATTCAATCAGGTAATTGCATAAACTGTTTATTTTTAAAATGAAAGACATTAGCGCCTCTCTTTTTTGATTAATAGTAAGTCAGTTTGAAGAAGGAAAACGGTATAAGTGGCAACAGGTGTGAATAAGCAAATATTCTTTTGCGTCATTCTGTAATTGAATAGATTAGACGTTCATTACTTTTATCCATTAGAGGGCGGTAACGCGCGTGCAGATTTATTTCTGTTACGAGTTCTATTTTTATCCGTATCTGTGAATATTTTTAGTGCTGACCAAAAGGAAAATTGCTCCTGAAAAACCTAGAATATTAAAAAAAAACATCTCACTATGTGAATTTCTTCTTAAGGAAAGGTAGCACATCTAATTATCAGACTTAAGCGGAAACTTTTCTTTCTCAAGGACATTCGAAAAATGATGTCGTAATATCTCCAGCTTGACAAACGCATTGCAGTTTGCAATATGTACAGTAATTTGAAACGATGACGAGGGATGTCTTCTACTCTTTGTGCGAATGGCTCTGCGTGCTGATTGTTCGGTGTGTTGAAAGGCCCATATGATCTTGTCTAAATGCCGTCAGACGAAGAGAACAATATCAATAGAATGTCAGATCAGACGGATGAGGACGGTACGCAAGACGGAGATGCAATCCGGTACAAACCGGTTCAATATTTGCAACGATTATTAACTCACTTTCTAAGATCCACGTAATATACACGCGTTACACGCAGCTTATGCCGATTTCATGAAGTTTATGCATAAAGGCTACCTTTTCGACATGATCTACTTTACATGTTGCAATACTTGGGAGTATTTGGCAATTGATCAATAATTGCAAAGCTGTCCAATTTCTGAACTTAAGAGCTTTTCTTTATGTTCAGTCAGCCGTATTCCCAAAATCTACATTAGTTTCATTTAACTAGGAAACAACTTTTAACTGATGTTTATTCTATGTCGGACTTCAGTATAAATTACTTATAATTAATTAAATGTCAGCGAAAATCAGTATATTAGTTAAATTGGTTAAATTATAGTTGAATGACTTGGTGGTTGTTTACTTCTTAAATATGTGAATGTAGTTGTTAGTTGTCAACTGTTTCTTCATTGTGCAACGCATTGATCTATGTACTTTTGAATCAAAATTTAACATCCTGGGATTTACTGTGGAGTCATTGAC
The DNA here is from genome assembly GCA_032164275.1 of Synergus coniferae. Classification (NCBI taxonomy): domain Eukaryota; kingdom Metazoa; phylum Arthropoda; class Insecta; order Hymenoptera; family Cynipidae; genus Synergus; species Synergus coniferae. The sequence goes on along the minus strand of JAUEJJ010000021.1, from coordinate 2,394,380 downwards.
GTGAAATGAAATGAGAAAAAATTTTCGTAATTCGACGCATTTTGAAGGTAGGATACCTTTTTAGATTACGGGAAGTTAAGATATCTAGGTTTGGTAAACAAAAAAATATGATAACGAGATAATAGAGATTGCTTAAGAGAATGCATTGTTTGTTTATTTTACCACGGCTATTCCACAAGGACATCCGTGAGATGAACTTTATTATTATGGGGGAGAGTGTATAAAAAATTTTTTAAAGTATCATCTTTGTCATTAAATTAACAGTATTATGCTCTTTATTCAATGAAGTAGTAATAATAATGAAATAGTCAGTAACTACATTGCAATATAACGACATAGGTGTTTTGAAAATCGGATTATTAATTGATGGAAAAAATATTGAAAATTCTTTGGAAGAATTGTTTATCACTAAATTACAAAGTTTGAATGCTTAGGTTGTCATATTATTGCCAACTACATATAAGTGAGTAATGATCTTTGCCTTCCGGCAATGCTCTTGAGAGTCTTGAGTGTCATTTATTTCGTGACGAACAATGTTGCCTTACTCTACTGACTATAAGAGAAGTGGAGAAGCAGTGTTTTCTCATTTATAAACGTGTTAAATATTTCTTCTTCTAATTATTCACAATGATCTCGACAATGATTTATATACATATTACATATACATAAAGAATATTTAATGATAGAATAGTGTAATTATGTCTGAAGAGGTCTAATTGTTCTCATTGAGATTATGGTTTTAACAACAGAAATTGTTGTCATTTCCGTAATTGCCAGAAGCATTGTAGTCGGCACAATATTACAAGAGAAGTATTGTACAGCTACCAATGATTATTTGAGAATATACAATAAGAATTTAAAAAGAATTCAAATATATGTAACGTTAAGGGATTTACAGACGGATGCGAGATTATAAGGTGAAGTCCTAAAAAACTGAATTATCTTAAAAAACTGAATCATGTTAAAAAACTGAAATATCTTAAATTGAATAATATAAAAATCGTAACATTACAGCGAAACTCTGCATGCTTCTTGACCGAAAGTATGAATCATTTCTAATCCTTCTCGGCTGCGTCTTAAGATTAGTGTCTACGTCGCAGGTACGAAACCCGAAGTTTCGGCTGATATAGAATGGCGAGACGAAAGGGGAATATCGTTTTTACGTCACAAGCCGTCGGTATCCGTCGTCGAATTTAGTAGCGTCGCGACGCCTCGAGACGTCCGATCGCGAAAGGACGGTGCCGCGATATGCATGCCGCATCCGAGGGTACACGACAGATCGTCGAGTTCGAGGAACTGGTGTCACGATTGGAGCGTATTAACAATTCCGGCTCGGAGCTTGATCAGGGTCCACCGCAGATCGAATCGCGAACTTTGCCGTCTTCGATTACGTCCTATTCGCGACGTCACCGATCGGATTACGCGAGTCTGGATAACGTTCGCCGACCCTCCCGATCGGAGAACTTTCTCTTCTCCGATCATCAACAGCAAGAGCCGTCTGTGCGCGTGCACATTGGCATTGACGACGATCTGCGAATGATCCTCGAGATGGATCCGTCGATCGTTGATCGAGTCCCCACGCCCCCTCATTCAACTACAACGGCAACAACAACATTTGCGCGACCACCGCGCGCTACTCGACCACAAGGCTGGTACTGGACTGCTCGAGACTAACCTAGCTCCTAATGTTCGTCATATTTTGATCACGTATTCTAACAGTTTAATGATGATCTGTTTGCTGTGAGGATTGTCTGTGTTATTTCACAAACAAGCAAACTTTATTGATTTTTACATTCTAATCATGTGAGAAGGTATTGGACTCACTCAAATAAATGTCTGATTAATGTAATCAGAATTATGGCTAATAATAAGGGTATATGCCCTTATTATTTTTCCGGTTGATTTAACCAGTATTCTAGTTGTTTGAATGAGAAATTCTGATTAAAATAACCAGAATTCTGGTCAAGAATTTTTATCAACTCTTCACGTTTTGAGATCAGCGATAACTTTAGAGAGAATTTTCGGGTTCGTTAACCAGTCATGTTTGATCAATGGTTAAAAAGTTCTACAAATTCTCTATTGACCATTTTTTATAGGATAAGTATTTTTCGTTCTAATCGTGAAAATTATTGTTAAAAAAATAAAAACCAATTTTTTCCCGTCAAAAACTTTCGAAAGTTATTGAATCAGTGACGTGACAATTCACTGAAATTTCAGTTATATTTTATTGATTGAAAATTAGAGAGAAAGAACGAGGACAGTAAAACTTTCTTACGGATTAAATTATAAATGGATAATTAATAAAATTACATAATTTGAATTAAATAAAGTCAGAGAAGATGCTTGAAATTTTTAATAATTAATTGTCTTAGGACTTTGGTTCTTGATATTAACTCATTAGTTTGCTACATATGATTATATATCAATTTTGCATTAAAAATCTCTTCAAACTTTCAGTACAATAATTTATGTAGCCCCTGCGAATAGACTTTCTGCTTCACACTCGTGTCTGACATAAAATGGCAGACACGAGTGTGATCTTTCATTATATTTTCACACATGTTAATTTAAATCGTAGATTACCTTAATTTATTTTCAATTTTCATACTAATGCAATTAATGATTTTTGACCATTTAAATGACCTCAAGATAATTACAATAATTGTGAAGTGCACTCTATTCTTAATAGCTACAATAGTACCTACACTCTTTCATAAAAGTGTAATAAATTATTAATTAATATATCTTAGAACATTTTTATCAACATAAAATATAAAATCAAACTCAAAACTCAAAATCATTTATCAAACGGTTGCATCATAACGCTGCTGACATTTGACAACTATATTAAAACTTTGTCAATGTATTTGTAAATGTGAATTAGTAGGTCAACCTAGTTTTCGACAGTTTGCAGCGTTTGCTCGTTCCCTTTAATATACACATGTTTATGTTATTTTTTTAGAAATAAATTCTCGTGATTGAATATTTTCACATGTCAAGAGGCGTTGAACTCAATCAATCATTTTCATCGATAATAGGAAGCATGAAATATAAACTTCTATGTGGTGTATACTATATATATACGCGTATACTGCAAACGATTTTGTTCCGGTTTCATTTCACCCCGATTTCAATTCACTTCCTGCGATCGACGGAAACTTGGTCAATTGTGCGCTTCGAATCCCGTGTATTCGGTCGATGATCTTTTGGGCAAATATATCAGACCTCAATTTCAATATGTGCATAGAACATGAAGCAGAGCGTTATATGAATACGTGGCGATTAGCGCGAAGCGACTGACGAGCAAACGTAAAATTTTCCAATAACTAACCTTGCGGATTCCCCATCTTAAATAATCATTCGGCCGATTTCAGAAATTCGCGATGTCGAATTCACAAGGACGTGTCACTGTTTTTGGAAATCTAAGATGTCCGGACATCTGGTCCTCAGCTGTACAAATTTAACCAACGTCCGAAATATCTATTAATGCGTCACAATCCGGAATTAAGAATTAATAGCTAAGTAAATGACAAATGTCTAAAAATAATTTTAAAAATTATTGGTTTGGGAAAATTTTCAAGTTGCAAACGCTAAATATTTTTTTATTTTTGTTTTGTGCAATAACTGTGTGTGGTAAAACTTGATGCATTTTGTAATCTTATCTGAAACAATTATTGTATATTGCAGCTGTGCAAATCACCCGCAGCAATTATTTTTTGCTTTGCCGTTGACCTTGTTCTTGATTTTTGTCAACTTTCGATAACAACTTACTCCGTTTCACTTTGTGGTCACTGACGTGAAGAATTTACATAACCTGATTCTATTTCAAGATTTTTTTTATTTGATATGATTTAAAATAATGATTACTTTATTTTTAAAAATAGTGCTTTAAAATTGTTTTCTTTTTATTTTGGGATGTTTGTGAAAGGTGGCAAATTCAGAAATGCAGTTTTAAATCCTCGATCATCCACAACGTGAAAACAGACATTTTTACTAGACCATTAAGTGCTATTTGGCTAACGTTAAATGTGCACCACGTTGACCACACAGTTAAATTTATCGCTCGTTGACGGTTTATTGAAACTTTCGAATGATTGAACTAAAAGGTTTGGAGAGAATGCAAAAATCCATTAATTAAGGCTGACTATCAAGTATTAACTTTTTATTTACTTTTATAACAAATTATAAAACATTTCTTCTTTATTTGGACACACCCCATTGTGGCTTTAAATTTAATTCTGAATTAACGTTATTCCTAATGATATTGTCCTTCCCAGTTTGACAGATATATCACTTTTCCACTCGGATTTAAATCCGTCAATAAAATGAATTAAACTTTTATTGCTACCGAATCTAAATGGAACTCACTTTGTTATTTATGATGAAGAATTAACATGAATTTATTGTATGACATTTTAAATAATATAATAAAATTGAAGCTAAAAATATAGTTTAAAAGAGAGTATTTTAACATACATGTTCGAGAATCTGAATAAATAAAAAAGGAGTGTACTATAGAAATTTATTTAATTTTAGTGATGAATATAAAAATCTAAATGGTTATGTCAAGAATTTTAATTTTGTAATACACATTTTAAATTTACTTCAAATAATGTAAAAACTAAATTCAATTTTTTCAAATGCTCTGCATAAATAGCTTGACGCATACCCTATTACAGTATTCCGGACAGTAGTGAATGCTTGCATTCAAAATTGATTTCTAGATATTCTAAAGAGGAATGAGCTTACTGCAAATTGGGTTTTCTTTCGTAAAGCGAAAACTTTTTCTCCTCACTTTCTGAAAAACGTCCAACCGTTTAAAAATCTGGCTCGGTCTTGTGGCGATGGCACACGACCTCGTATAGAGTTTTTGGCACAACACAAACCCAAATAACTTATAGACCGTCCGTCATCTTTTGATTACCTTCTATAATGGAACCAAATGTGTGGGAACTTTTGGAAGATCGCGAAAGCTCTTGTCATCCACTTCCAACTAGTCTATTATATTCGCCGAACTTCGAAAGCCTCTTTACTTTGATACGCAGGTGCATCCGACACGATTTGAACTTCTCTTATTATGCCTTCATATTCCTTTTCTCATTCAAATTCAAATCTTGGAACTAATTCTTAATATGCTAATTTCGAAATTGATCGACGGTGAGTCAAAGAAAGTGGTTCAGTTGGCCAGCTGCATTTTTTTGCGGAGAAAAAGAATTTAGAGGATTATTCAGAGGATTTATAGTTAAAGCAGGCAGAGCTTCAGAACATACATATCTTACGAATACTTAATCTAAAAACATGAATAACCAGTCTGATTACGAAGAAAAATGTTTCTATATATATTTACTCGAGTCGTCGGTAGGAGACTTTTTTATATTTATAAGTATAAGCAATTAAGGTGAACTTGGTGCAGATTTAAATGTAGGTAAACTTAAATGAAAGACGGTTCTCGTAACTCTGGGTTGAGTATCGTTTCAAAATTTGTATTACTGGTCGGAAAAGCAAATGCCACACTAACTTTTGAGTAAAAGTGAGTCTAAGAGTCTGTACCTACCCGATTACCTTCATTAATGAAAGCAACCAATGTCGCTGCAAAGTGGGAAAGCTAAGCTTCTGCATTAACGAAGCTTTTCTTCAGCTTAATGAAGTTCTCGTACTTCCATTTCGCCATTACGCGAATTGACCACTCTAAGTACTCTAACATGGCACAAACGCATAGGTATATCGATGCGTATTAACTCGAGCGGGCATGTTTTAATTTACCGGCGCTTTAATTCGAGAGGCATTGGATTGCGAAATCTACTTATGTGCAGCTAAACTAAAAGGAACCTCGGAAAAGTGCCTGCCAACCAGGAACTCCTAATACTCGTGAAGAAAAATATTTGATGAAATTATTATGAAAAAAAGGCCATTAAAAAATTTTCATTCTTACCAATGATTTTTTCATTATTAAATTAATTATGTTATTAATTTTAAATATTCTTTTTATTTTTAAAATTAATGACCACTTTAGATATAATAGTTATTGTAAGTCATTGTGTCGCAACAAAGTAAATATTTAGTGAGATTTTTCCACGATAAGATTGTATGCAGGCGAAGAAAATATGCTCATTTTGCACAAATTAAAATCTTTGCACATTTAATGATTGCGTTAATAAAAGAATTAATGAAAAATTTTGTCAGGATTAGTGTTAATCCATGGACCCAAGCAATGAAATATCTTTTTAAATATTTAAATCTATTTTTTGCCGCCGTTAAACATGTCTTGATTCTAAAGAGAATTGATTTTACCACTAATTGATATACTAATTAAAATCTATTAATAACATTAGTATACCAATACGTTACGTTTAAAATTATCACTTCAGATTCCTTGAAATTCACTTAAATCATTAAAATGTCTTTGAATCTCTTGAAAATCATTCAAATCTTTTGAATACATTTGAAAACAATTAAAATTCTTTATAATCACTTGAGATATCTTGAAGTCCTTTAAAATCATATGAAATGTTTTTAAATTACCTCAAGCGTTTTTAGGTATCTTAGAATTTCTTAAATTCATAAAAAATCTCTTCAAATCTCCTGATATCTTTCAAAGCTTCTAAGAAATCTCTTTAAATTCTTTAAAATCATTTTAAATGTCAGTGAAATATCTGACAATCAGTGAGATTTCACTGATTATCTGGAAAATTTTTCATTAAAATTTTCAATGACCCTTTTCTAGCTATTTCACCAGTAAAATCTCACGGGTTCAGTTTAAAAGAGTACTTTTTAAACCTAAGCGAAAGTTAATTACAGTGCTGGTTGAGGATACGACTGGACACTTTGGACAATTATGGAGGGTGACAAGTTATCAGCCACTGTTGAATAAAAACTAAGAGATAATCACTTTAAGAAGCAATCTAAGGATGGATAGTTAGCTTCGGCCGAAGAGTTTCGAGGATTAGTTTGTTTTTGAATTTCTTAAAACAACATAGCAGTTTTGTCCCGTAGTTACTTCTTTTTCTATGTATTCGCTGGGGAAAAGACTCAAGACGAAGTTGGCTAAAAGTTTTCCGTCTCTGGCGGAAGGAAACCGTTTTCCGCTCGCTGCTTATCATGATTATGATGATTATTATTATTATTATTATTATTATTAGCCGGCGACCCCGAGAGTTTCATAACACGGCAAACTTTGTTGCGTATTCAAGAACTGGATTTGTGTACAGTCAGTTTGTTTGTCATTGTTTTGAATTCCTGCAGATCAATTGCAATCCCAACATATTCTAGAGCCGGTAATTCACTCAGCTTCATTAAAAGCCCTGGAACTCTTACACTTCACTTTCATACTTGTAGGCCGAGAACTTTAGACCGATTTCATTTAATTTCATTGAACTGTAAACGTTTTAATTTACCAAAAGAGCAAATGAAAGTTTAAAATAATTTATCCTTATATTTTCCTTTCTTGCAACCTGAAAAACGCGAATTGCAATTTGCGTTTTTTAGAATGTGAATGGGGATGGAAAATTGGAAACATTAAAAATGAAACAAGTTTGAAAGAAAGTACGTTTTGAGGTTGAACCATTTTTATGAAAAGTTTCTTTTGGTGAGGAATAATAATTAAGCTCTGTAGGCAAAGTGAGAATAGAAATTGTGATTTTTATGGACTGTGAAGTCAATGTGCTTTTATCTTTGAAAAGAGTTCACGGTTTGATATTGTATTTTAAATTTTTAGTTTGCAGCATAAATGTTTTACTCTCCGTTCGTTATCCGAGTGAATTTTCATGAAATGCGTTTCATCTATGGCAAAAAGACGCGCCCTTTCCAGTAAAGCTTTTCAATGTATCGCATGCATTGTGAGCACTATGACATTTGCATGAAAGTGCCATAAGCGATATAGCTCTTTATGTAAGCACTAAATTCAAAATTATGATCCTTACCATATACTAAGAAAAATGTCTATAAACGCACCACGAGAGACTGGCATTGGTCGAGAAAATGCTTACTGAGAAAAATTAAGGGGATTCTATTCATTGAAGGAGTGTATGGAACTAAAGTTCCTTTAGTATATTTAGCTTAACATTCTGGCTTTTCTTTTGATTCCTAAATTGCGTTTGTGTAATAATCATAAGTGCATAAAATACACGAAATTCCACAAAATCGTAGATATTATAAGTATTACAATTAAAATTATAATTGGAATAAGTATTTAAAAAATTATCATTCTCGTAACTCGAGTGCGTTGAAAAAAATCATTCTGATGTCACAGCTTGTTTCTTTAGTCGTTTTAGCATGTATCCAGTAAATCGAGTCTTGATTGCATCAGTTTGTAAACCGTAGTTAGATTGCAAATTGCAAGAGGTTGTGAGCTTCTTACCTTAGCTAATCCGCCAAGATGAAAACTGTATGAAGGTAGCGTATTCCGCAGAAACGTATTAAAACTTTTAACACTCTTATTATACCAAGTCGCAGTAGACTTATCCCTTATAACCTTATCCCTATATACTCTCCAGCATCTCTCGCCGAAAGAAATTTTTAATTTCTAACGACCTTTAATTGTGCGGAAGAGAATCCGGCAGATTTGTGATTTAAATTTCTTCTCATGAAAATGGATTTTATTGACTTTTTCCTCTCTCTGTCATCTTCTATTTTTTTTTCTATTTCTTAAGGACCTCTCTTAATCTTTTCTTAAGAACTGTAGATTTTTCCTTGAACTCGAACTAATCATGTGTAATTGTAACTTTCTTATGCAAAATGATTGTACATCCATTTACTTTTCATGGTTTAAATTGTTTAAATTATGTCGGGACATGAATCTCGATGACGAATCATTGTGGCATTGAATTCTTTAATTAGATTTCATCTACACACGAGTCTGTCGTGACCTCGAGCTTTTGAGGCCCGACTTTGCGCTCATGTAATTGGCGAAAGCTGGGACAAGTTCTGCCGTTCGTTAAACTTTGTATCTTGGCTAGACCATCCCGTTTATTTATTTACATGTTTTTAATTCTCTTTTCAAAATTACTTTTGTGTGACTTACCTTTTATTCTACTTTCCTTTCTAAATAAAAATTATGTTTTAACTTTTTCGTGAGTCCGTTCCTCTTTTTCATTAGAAATTTAAAAATACAATTCTCGCTTTATCGAAGTACAATCAATCCATCTTATTATTCAAAACGTAAAGCACACTTGTACACATCAAAATCGAACAAATGTTAACGTGGAATACAATATGCTTGTGTAGAGTCCAAACTAACCCACCAGCTTATTTTTATAAAATTCAGGGTGGGCCGCTAGACTAGTAAATCCGGAAATACCTTTTACAATTCTAATTTAAAATGGACAAGATTTAAAGCAGAAATCTTGAAATTTTAAGAAGTTACAGACCAGTTCATCCAATTTTATGTAAATGTATGTCTGTTAATTTTCTATTACAGGTAGTGACACAAAGTCAAGGTTTTGAAGACGTTTTTCGTGTCAGGTTCAATCGAGAAGAAGTCAAGCTCACTGGCACCAACAGCTTTATTATTAGCACTTATTCTCTAGCCAATGTGTAACAAGCTGCATTCACAGACTTCCGACGAAATGTTTATTTACTGTCCAAACTTATTCTACTTAATATTTGACATTTTTTTAAATTATGAAATACTACACAATAGAATAAGTTTTCTGAAATTAGATGAAAGTAAGCTAACAGTTCACTATATAGGCCCCGGTTTTCGAAAATACAGGTCTTTTAATTATTGTCAGAATTTCGACCATCAGTTATAATCATTTTTGACCCACTTCTCGTAGTCTAACTCGAGAGTTATATGCTTGTTACGTTGTTACGCCTTACGCCTATTAAATTAGCCTGTTCCTGTCTTTAGGTGGGAGCTTTTATTTAACACCATCTTCTCTTGTTTGCTTGACTGAGGATGTGAGAACTATCTAGCGACTATAACTCGAACCACTTAACGGATGTATTTATATTGCTACATTACCAGCATTTTTTATGTTCAGAAACAAATTTGAGACTCATGTAGAACTCAATTAGCGGGACTTTGTTTTTTTAAATAATTTTATTTTGACATATTGAAGATTTTTTTGGGGGAAAAATTCAACAAATATGTTCATAAGATAATTACATTCTTATGTTTGTACTTTTAGAGAGTTCTTTCTCCAATTGTTGTAAAAGTAATAATTTTGATATAAAAGTATCCTTTAAACAAGTTTCTTAAATAAATAAATAATATAAATTACATTTTATAAAATGCAATTGTTCAGTGAAGTGTGACTTTAACCTCACGTTACGTAATTTGTATAATTACTCCTATCTCGAGCTAGTTTCTGGGAAAGAACACGTTTATTTCTACACAATGTGTTGCACGTGTGTGCATTGCTATGATAATGCAAAGTGAATGCTTTAGAGACTGGAATTTTTTCTAATTCTTTAAAGGAATAGTTGGAATGATATTAATTAATAATAGCTTTGGAATTTTTATTGTGAGTAATAAAGATAATTAATTCCTCTATTATCGTACTAATTAATGGATAACAGTAATGAGTAAAATTACAAAATTAATTTAATGAATATAAGACTAATGATTAATTATGACATTAAAATTTAGTAAAATTTCATAATTTTTTTTTCAGTCCACCGACCTTCAAGACAGCAACCCCTACATCTCGTACACAATTGAAGCTCCAGTTGATGCGAGAGCAACTACAGGAGCAAGAGAGACGAGAAGCTGAATTCAGGCATAATTTACAGCAACAAAGACCTGCAGCTGCACCTCCAAGACCTGTACCACCAACACCTTTACCGTCTATAGGAGTTGATGTTCCACCTCAAGTTTTGCAAGTAAGTTTTGAACAATTTTTTATCCTTCATTTTTATCGTAAAACAAGCATTTTTTTATTTTTCTCTCGATTTTCATATTAGCATAAATTAATTTCACTACGAATCAATCTGTAAAATTGTTTGTAACGTGATATTTGCAGAGCACTAGGAGAAACTATTTTCTGCAAACATTTTTTATTAAGTCATAAATTTAATATCACGTAATTCTGATCCCAGATTCAATATGTATATGTAGGAATTAATTATTCGTGGAAAACGCATCTCGTTTGTCGTAGATGAAACGATTTTGCAGGATGTCAGGAAAAGTTTTTCTGCTTTGCTGTCGACCATTTACAATTATCGGCAGCATTTCTGCCGGAATTGAAATAAACTTTTAACATGACATTTCTGGCCGTGGGCGAATTGAATTGTTGCGCGCGGAAAACTCGTGATTGGAAAACCAGAATAAGCTCGGTATTAATGTGAACGTGCAGGACTCGAATTTTCTCAAAGCTTCACCTTTCAGATTTATGTACAATACGTGTATCGAGTACAAGGGGCGTATTGTAGACTTTTTTTTTATATTACATTGATAGCTACTACTCTCATAATGACCGCGACTTTTTAGGACATAAATTTTGCCTTCTTATTCTTTTTCTGATAAAAAACACAATTTCAAAAATACCTTTCTAGATTACTAAAAATGATTGCTACCAGTTTACTTATTACATTTGCAAATACGTTCAACTCAAAAGGAGCTGTTGCAAATCGGCTTAGATAACAGCTGAGCGGATCTCACATCGACGAAAGGTGAAACCTGATATATTTTCCCCGATTATCGCCTTAAGCACATTGCCTTTCGTGGCTTGGGAAATCCAATATACTGCTTCTTTTAAAATTGCCATTCCACTTGCACTTGTCTATTAGCCATTAAGCACTCTCCTTTAGTCTTATGTTGACTCTATTTGAAGTCTTAAATTTCTTTGAAATAGATAAGAGAAAATGGTGGAGAGGTAGCAAGAGACATTATGGAACAAAAGCTACATTTTCCAACTCCCCTCATCATTCTAATAACCTGCGTCATACAAAAGCACGTCAAATGTACTTATCTGAAAATTTAAACAAATCTGTTTTACACCGAGATAAAAGCTTCCATTGTGCCCATTTCGTACAATGGAGATAAATTATAGGTCGATAAATTCAAACTTCTCATAAGACTCTGATTTATATTTATTTATCTATTATTAAATTTTAGTATTAAATCTTATCTCTTGTTTATTATCTTATTTCCTTATTCCCAGAGATTTCTCAATTTTTTAAATATTTATCATGTCAAACGTATATTTTATCAACGTAAAAGGACATAACGACATCTTCTCTCTCTTTTTGAGTTAACGTAACATTTGAACGTCCTTACTATATATTCCCTAGTCTTTTTATGTTTTGAAGCCTTTGGATTATTCGATCCAGATTGAGCTCAACACGTTTATCGTTTTTCTTCTGACACATTTTTTATCGCCTTTCCTGAATCAAACTTTTATGAGACGTCATCTCAAGCCCTGGATCCTGAGGTCGAAATGTGCTATCGAACTCGTAAAGATCGCAGGCCCTACTCAAATAATTGCTGCTGCTGATTCTTAGCTTCCATAAGGGAATCCATTTCGTTCCTATATTTCTTATTAAACCTCGGGAAGATGAAGCCTATTATTGGGAGTTGGGACAGCTCATAAAATGAAGAAGAAAACATTGTCGTTTCTCTTTATGGGTTATGTATTTTCTCAATTTTCTGAGCCCTCTTCTTTCTTACTTTTGTCGAGAATAAGACGCCTCGACCTTTTATCTCATCGCCCGAGCACTTTTTTTCTCTATCATTTCATCCAACTGTGCCTGTACTTTAGTGAGTCCTTCTCTCATAATAGAGATGTCTGATTACCTAAAGTTTGCTAAAATAATTGTAGGATAAGATATATCTACGTTTAAGTACCCTGTCTTTACTGTATTTTTTACTGACAATGAGTCTTTTAATTAACTTCGATTAATTCGTTTTACCTACAGAAACATAATTTGTATCGCAACCATTATCTGTAATTTTATAAATATACAATTAACAAGAGTCTAAACTTTCAAACAATAATTATGCAAATGTAGATAATAACAATTTCCCTTGAAATCTCTCAAAAGTCTCTAAAATTACTTAATATCCCGTAAAAAATTGTTAAATGCCTTAAAGATTGAAAAGATGTTTAATTGAAGGACCCAAAATTGTTGAATTTGAAATTGGAATCATGTGGTGTTGTATCTTTCTTATATTTGAATATTAATGATTGATTAAATTTTTGTTAATTAGGTGAGGACGTTATTGGAGAACCCGACTCGCTATCATGTGGTTCAGAAACAGAAAAACCAGGTTCGACAATATTTACACGAGTCCTTCCGAGGTTCAGATGAAGGTGTGGTCACGGGGATTCACAACAGCGTTGGGAGTGATGGGAATGGTTGTGGAACCCCCCTTGATACAGGACCCCAACAAATGCCTATGGTGGTCCACAGTGCACCCCCTGGATCTGCCGTTCATCATCCGAAACCACAACATCCGCATATGGCATCATATCCTCATGCACCTGCGTTAATGCCTCACACACATGCCGTTACTCCAAGTCCTGATCCTACCGCAGGAGCTATGTCTCCTGATCTCTCGAGTGTCGCCACAAGCAATTCTGAGGTAAACTTTACTTTTGTATTTTTAAAATCATTTATCATTATGTTCAAAATCAAATTGACCCAGAATTTACAACTGTGCAAAGAAAAAGATTACTCTTTGTTTAATATTTTTCTGAATCGAAATTATGTATATTCTTCATTTCCGAAAATACGAGACCAGTTCAAGGCTCTTATGTCGTGCAGAGTCATGTCAATATTTGCACGTATGTTTTTAAAAAAATTCGAATTCCACTTGTTATTGTGCAGGAAGCTCTTTATTTTTTTTATCATGAACGACAAGAAAGTTCGTAAAAATCTTAAACTGACGTTTTGTCAGTAGCAACACATGTTTGCTAAACAATCAAAGGCACCTAAATGCTTGTAGTGATGATTGATCTTTCGCATTTACACCACACAGTATTTATCTTAGTTTGAGTGATTATGATAGTCTTCGCTTCCAACGTTTCTCTTGGTTTCTCCCATCTATAACCGGGTTCCAGAACACCTTGGTTAAATTTGTCTTAGGGCTCTCTTACACAATTTATGTGAGGCGCAAGGTCCACTTCTGTAAGAAACCCAAAGCACTATTTGCTTCTCAAACCTTTTTTTGTGTAAAATTCTTATTATCGCTTAGTACAGGGATTAATCTCTGAGGTTAAAGCTTCCTGGAATTTAGGATTGTATTCTGGAAAATGGAGTTCGATATTATCAACTTTGATTAATATCCTTCCAGAATTTAACATGGAAGTTTGATATATTTCCTCTGAAGTGAATTGCTTTATTCTTGTTCGAAAAAGAAAAAATAACTTTTCAATTGTGTCTCTCTCCTATTTTATTTTTGCATCATTTGCAATTGTGCTATTGTCGAAATTACTGCTAGACACGGAAAACGAGAATCATTGCTCGGATGAAAGCAACTGACGAAGTTTATTTTGCGAGATAAATATCTGAATTTTTTAACGTCGAGCACAGAAGGCGAGTTTTCCTAAAGGCGCCTTTCATTCTTCGTGCTATGCTTTACTTCAGTTGTTCATTAGTGTTCTCAGAATTAAAGTTGCACAGAGATAAATTTAAATATAATAAGAAATATATAAATTCATCTTCAAAAATCTTCGTTTTGTATTCTCTCTGACCTTGATTAATTCTGCAGTAAAGTTTATTATAGACAAGAAATATTTTTAATTTAAACATAAAACTTTCCATTTTAAATAAATCAAGACGTTTTAGTACCAGTGTCAGGTTAGTAGTTAATTATAAGTCAACAAGGCACTGAAGGTCTACTTATATACTTTTATCCGACATAAGCACAAATGTTTCACTTATATACTTTAGCAGCTGTTCACGCCTATATACGTATGCTAATATACACAGTAGTATTACAGATGTTCCATTTATGTACTGAAGTTTGTAATTCCTTTCGTTCAGAATAATTTGGATTTGATGCCTTGTATTTCAATAGTCTCACAACGAGGCACTTGAAAGCGTTCATTACACGATGCGATAGTATTAAAAGTCTAAATTAAAGCTATTTCATTTCATTATTTTGAATTAAGGGCACTGTTTCAAGTTCTCTCCTCAAAAATCTATTTCTTCATTTTCCTTATTAAATAAAAAAAAGTTAGTCACTTTTTCACTCTATGGCCATACAAAAAGGTATTAAATCTTTGTTAGAACTCGGCGTGTTTATGTACGTCAAAAAAAATAATTCTCATTAAAATCTGATTAACAAATTGACAGATATAGTCAAAGTCTAAATTACTGAAGAAAATGTTCACTTCCATTAGTTATGTTTTCTACATTCACTTTGATGCACTCTAGAAGCAAATACGGTTGTATCATTTAATGACAGCCTACCGTGACATTATAAAGTCACCAATTAAAAGCTAACTAGCCTGCGAGTATCAATTGAGAAATGACGCGTGCGGTATAATGTAAACGCACATGTTTCGTGAGAGCATAATCGATGACGCAGATGGGAATGGGACCAGAGGAATATTACTTTTTTTGGTCTAACGAACTTTGCTCTAACGAACTTTGGTCTAACGAATGTGAGAAATTTTTACGAAACAGTTTTTTAGTCGTTTGGGGATAATCGTAAAGTGCTTGCTGAATTTTTCAGGACCCTGAGTTTTGCGCTAATTGCTAGTACAAGCCCAAGGTGGTAATCCCACTTAAGCAGCTAGTGCTTAAATGAATCATTAGGAGCAAAGACTTTTAACATGACTAGACAGAAATTTTATTTAACTTTATTCTGGTGATGGAAGCCATTCTCTTAACTGCATTCATTACAAGGGTTCAAAGTCTGTTGAATCTATGTATGTTTCTGGGCTATGTATCGTGTTTTATGTATTTCGTACTCTGATATTTTATTCTTGTATAATTAGCTTGTTTTGTTTTTCAAAATTTGACTCAGTGAAGTCACTGTAAATCTCTTAAAATCCCGGACAACGCCGGATAAATTTCAGTTAGTGATAAATTTCATTTAGTGGATCTTCCACGTGTAAAATAGACTTTTCATCAAGATATATACAAAAATGATTTTAGCACCGGGTATAGGTTTTAAAATAGGTAATCAAACTTTCTGGGACGTTTCCGTCCGTTCAGAAAACTGTATTTTACTTTTTCGAAATGCTGCACTTTGATCAGCATTGAAGGCATATCAAGGTTTCATCATTCATCACTCAAATATCTCTCTATTTTATAGTTTATAGTTCTGAAGTAAGAACTCTTCAGAATTTATTACCTGACATTTTCATGTTTGAACATCCACTGAAATAAAGTGCCACTGAAAATAGTTTATAGCGTCAGTGAATATGCTTTGTTAACAAGCTTTCTAATTGCCAATTACTAATTGTTAGCCAGTCACGACTCGACTGAATCAGTATTAGTTCAAGAGAGGCATATCAAAGTTTAATTGACGATTTATAATATTTTTATTAAACTCTAGTAAATCGATTTTCTGAATAGTCTTTTAAAATTCGTATTTTACTAGGTTGATGAAAAGATATGTAAAGTGAAGTTGTCACCCTGAAATGATAAGAAAATATTGAAGGTCCTGAAGTATTTTCGAAGGACAGAGAATGCCACCTCGACTAAAATTGCACTGTGATAATATCTGTTTCATATTGTCGGAAGAACCCGTTTTACGTTGTGTATAGTTATCATAAAATGTCCTTTTACGGAGACCACTTCGTCTAACTTTACCTTGACAGTACGGCCAACTTATAGTGCTCTAGTTTTCTACCGGGTGTTTCATACCAGCGTTATCAAGGTAGTTAAAGGAGGAGGACGAGGACAGTGAGAAGTGAATGGAAGAAGTTTAAGGGTGGAGGAGAAGGAAAATGGAAGGGGGAAATCTAAGAGAGAGATGGACATAAAATAGTTACACAGAAATAAAGAGAGGTCTTAATACATTTGCAACGCTCGACCTCTTGAGCTCGTCTCACTCCGATGGACGTAGACGTAGACGTCTTGAGAAGAATAGTTCTGGGCTAATATTTGAGCCTCTTCAAACGGTTCCAATCTCGTTTGCCAGCTGGCCTGGCGGCACTCCATTTTGAATAATGGATCAGCTTCACTTCGCAGGACAAAGTAGATTCGCAGCATTCGCCGATATGGCCTTCAGGGAAGAAGTGCTTTTAGTATGCCAATTTGTACGATGCATCATTGCTGATACCTATATGACGATCTAAAGATGTAATGTGATTTGTCTCCAGCTATGGTGAAAGGGAAAAAGGTGCCGACGGCGAAAGATAATACAGATCCATTTTCTTACTTTCTTACTGTCTTATTTTCACTTTTGTTGTACTTTTTTCCTATTACAGTAGTCTCTTATTTCGTTTCAGACATTTTTATCATAAAAGAACCCTTTCCTTCTCTTTTCACTCTTTCTATATTCCAATCTATGGTTACTCTTGTTCTTCACGCTTTTATTCATATCTAATAACACTGACATTTATGTGAATTGCTTAGCCTCCTGTAGAACAAAAATCCCTTGAGGATCATTTCGTGAAAGAGATATAACTTAAGAAAAATAAATTTTATTCCTTAATTGCATTGTAACACTTTTGTCTTCATACGAAAAGCAGGAAATTAATCTTCACTTGGATTTCGTCGTGTCACTTTGCAATCGCGGAAAATTTTTTTGGGGAAGGAGAGACATTTTTCAAAACAGTGTCATTATATTTAGTTACTAAATCATTATCTTGAAACGAAGTCTTGAAACCGGGAAGTACTTTAAAGTATGTAATAAAGTAACAATTGGTTCCAATCTAAGATTTCGTAATGAAGTAAACAATACAAAATATGATTGCAAAATTCTCAGCATAAGGTGCTTACGCCTTAATTTTATCCAGTGAGAAGTGCTTTGAACCTGTCTTCACTCTTGAACTAATAGTGATAATGATAATGAATGAAACGCAAGTCTTGGTCCGTTAACGTAGGCAAGTAACTGTACTCGTATTGTGGTCAAAGTTTTTAGTCTTTATTTCGAATACATTTAATGACAAGTTGAGAAATGTAAAGTAATCATTCTCTATTCAACATCCTGTGCTAGACTGGACATGACTTGACATCATTAACAATCAAGTGGAGGGGGGTACTATAGTCTGGAGGTCGTAGAACATTGCTCTTTCTAATCTAATGTGTTGAGTGCATCTTTAGACGAACGGCTGACCGAAACCGTCCGTCTCTACTGTGGCTTTAACTTATTCAAATTACGTGGTCAAATTAAAATTCGATACATAGTGCAGTTATATATTTGATTTTGGATTAAGGCTAAAATACTAAGACGGAAGCTTTAATATGAAAACGGTGCTTTAATATGAAGTGAATCTTAAACCAGCGAGAGTAACATATTACCAAAAATAAAAGTAAAGAACATCACAAAGTATTCTTGAGCAATATGTCAATGCATACAGGAAAATTTATTGAAGATTGCGGAGAATAGAGATGTGCAGAGCGGATGAGGGCTTAGAATTACTGACCTAGTGTCGTAAATTCCCGCATGACTATACACACGCTTCTTGTGAAAATACTGTCGTATAATACGTAATACATCTTTTCCCTTCGATAAAAATTTCCATACTATCCCATTTATACGAAAATAATAAATAACGCCGAAATTTATCAAATTTCGATGTAGAATTGAGCAAGATTAGACTACGCTGCTCTTTGTGAATATCTAGTCTAATATTTATTTAAAAAATAAAGAGAATTATTCATTTGCTGCAGAGTTGAAAACTTAGTTTACTCATTTTCTAACACTTTGTGTGAAATTGCTGAAAGTCCTCTTATCTACAGTGGTCTCATAATACGTCTCATATATCCTTCTAAAATCCATCGACATTCTACGCCCGAGTAAATCTTTAAAACTATATCTTGATGTTTATCTCGTCTGAGACGATTTTTTTTTTCACAAGCTATCGATTCCTTTTGAAAGGAAACTTCTTGGGGTGGGTAATGAGTGCTTTCGAGTTCACCGGTTATCTCGAAACTCGTGGATTCTCAACAAAATTGATTCCCTTCTCCTGAAGCTCGAAGGGGGTTGATCCGTTGATCTTGAAGAAACTGGAAGAAACTTGACGCCCGACCTTGATTTCTTCCTCACGACTCTTCGATTGTCCTCTCACGAAAGAATGATCCCGATCATCAGCGACTTCCGCTTACGTAGAACTGAAGGACGATCAGTAAACGCTTTCTTTTCTTTCGTATTCCCCTCAGCAACCATCAGTGACTAACCACATCAGTCTCAAACCGTTTTTATAGTTCCACTGGCCTAGATATTCATCAAGTTCTTTACGGGCAATTCTTTAAACTTGAAGTCCAATTCTTGTTTTCTTGATAATTCTTTGATTTGATCGGCAAAAACTGAAACCAGATTTTTTGTTGTATGAGCTTTAGAATTTAAACTTTAGCTTTAGATTTAAACTTTAAATCTTATACCTTAAAATAAAAACCTTTTTTCGAAAATATTCAGTACGAGACGAACCTGAATTTTTAAATCTTGATTAGATTAGATTCGTTATTCCAACAAAAAAACCTATGCGAGTCCGCAGTAAATCTAATTAGTAATTAGTTAAATTTGAAAGTCTCCAAAGGAAATATGATCGCGAATATTCGCGAAACTAACGAAACATTTTCTCTGTGTAACTTTATTCACAGGGACACAATTTTAATTACAAGCTGTAATTTTCTTATACAACTCCACTTGCTTTGAAGAATACCGCTGGTGTCATCGAGTTCGTAGAACTGATCGCTGCAGCAGAGCAGCGCGGAATGAAGAACGATATTAGCCGTGCAGGAGGGGCGCTTAGGCTACTCAGATTATGTAAGGGAATCCCCTCTGACCCTCCCACATCATTTTTACCCCCTCCTTAAAGCCCCTCGACCGCGTGTGTTGATCCGTACACACTTGAGCGACGCTAGATAGTCAACGACTGCTGCTCGTTGTAAGTACGGCGTGTCAAGAATCCCTGATAATTTGACCTAAGTGAAGTTCCGTTAGATACAATTAGATGGTTGACATTTTTGAAAATTCCACGTTTTAAAGGGAAATACTGTTATGAAATAGGAAAAAGGAGATTTATTATTATTATTATTACTATTATTATTATTATTATTAGGATTCAAAGGAGCAAAAGTTTAAGATCGATAACCTTCGTCCTCTGTTGATACCTCGCGGTTAATTCGTAACGAGGGCTGAATCACGAATGAAGTGTCGCGAGCGTTTTACGACGACGGATCAACACGATCGAAGCCGATCTGTCACGATCTGTCACGATCGGTTGTCACGTCACAGATGACGAAAATCAGAATCGCGAGAGGTGATTTTCGCCGGTGAGCCGCGTGTGTTACATTCGCGTGTGCTGTTCTTGTGCATTCACCACTTTGTGTTCCCATTCCTATAGTCATCGACTTCCCTAACTAAGTGATTCATTTTTTTTTCAAAATTTCAAGATTGCCAAACAGAAATTGGCATCTGGGGTGGAACGATCAACAATTACCAGTTTTTTGGATAAATGGAAAGTATGAAAAACGTGTAATGGTAGTAAATCCTATAAAAGTTGGATGGACAGTAAATTCTATAAAAACAGAAGCTAAGAAAAGGAACGACACAGAAGTACAAAGAAAAAACCGAAACCAAAAAGTGACTTGACTGAAAGATTTCGAAAGCAGTTGCTCAACAGAAACTGGAGCAAGATTTCAAGATTTCGAGAAGAGAGTTGAATGAATTTTGAATAACGGGAACGAATTCGCGAGTCGTAAACCGGTTTGATTAAAAAACTGGGGCATTCCAAAGTGATTGGTGAACCGAATGAAGTTGCTTGTTTTCGCTACTTGAACAACAGATTATGAACAGACATCTGCAGAAAAAATGATTGCAAACTTGTAAATCCTAATCTCGGTTTCCCTCTAAGAAGACAGAAGATAGAAGATACTGGTTCGCCGGAATTGTTATTGGGTAACCGCAACCTTGAGGTCTTGATTGTAGGTACTGCAGGCTCGATGAAACGTTGTCAGGAGAAAACGCAAGGCTGCATCGATCACCGATTATAAAAAAGTCACAGTCATCGTTCTCCAGTCTTCCTGTCGTGGAAGCAGTTCAAAGATTGTCGAGGGTCACCGTGCGGAACCAGAACCAGAAATTGGGGAAAATACGTCGTGGTTGATTGAGAAAAAATTGGGAAACCAGTTCTTTTGGTTAATTGCTTACAAGAGAAACTCCGTTCGAGATTTTGGAAGTATTGAGTTTCATTGTATAAACTCTTTTGGGTTCTTTCCTTGACAAGAGGCTTGACAAATCGATTTATTAAACTCGAGGCTACTTGCACTGGAAGCGACCTGATGCTGAATCAAATTTATCTCGAAATTCATCCGATTCATCTGCTATATTAAATCCATTAGGCGCAAAGCTGGCGTCGATTGATGCGAGCATCTGCTTCAAGGAGGAGTTGAAGAAGAACGAACAAATTTGCGACTTGTTTTGGAAAAAGAAGGGAAAAGAAAAGACAGGGAGGGTCGAAATGGAATAGTTGACTAACTCCAAGTGCCTTGAGCGACTTGGTTGACTAATTGAGACAAATATCGAAATAGAGTCGCTCGGACTTTTTAGGTTTCAGACCGAAAAAAGGGATAACCATGTTTTTGTGAAGGAATTTTAGAGAAACAGGACTTGTAGGCTTTTCCATAGTGTTAGAGAGACTGTAAACATGTACTGCCGTGTTTCTTGATAACGCTGATAAGTGTAAGCAGTGAGTCGGATTTGTAGACACCAACACGTGTTCAGTGCTTCTGCTGACGAGTTTCACAATGCCTGTTTTCAATATAATCGCCAGAAGATGCAAGGTAAGCCAGGAACGGATACAGGGTTTCCGGTTTAAGAATTTGCACACGTTCTATGTCATTAAACCCTCTGATCGAATATCATGAACAGCTATGTGCTCTATGTATTCATTTTAACGACAAAAATCAACAAGAATTTAGCGATTATTTCATGTAACTATGAATCTGTGATTTGCAAAGTCCCACTAATTTCTATAGATACATTAGTTTCTATCCATACAATCTTATGTCTGGTGCCTTTAAAAAACATTCCAAGATTTTGATCGATGACTTTTAATTTAAAGGTTCAAAGTCGAGACTTTTTGATCAAATACTCGAAAGGAAAATAAATAAGAAAAAAATGAAAGAAAGAGGTTTTTTGCTTTGGACTTTAGTCTATGAGAATACATACAAATATTTAATTGGAAGTTTTATGTCATGAGGTTGCCTATTAATTATTACTGTCGTTTGCGTATACAGTTTAACGGAACATAATTTTTTTCTAATGACTTTAATGGTATTTCATTTAAACCTAGTTGGGTATTTTTAACCCGCGATAAGTAAACTACATACTTAACTGTGAAGCATGTTAAGTATACAAATTTTCATGAATGTATTTTTTTAAATTTTTTATTATATTTTATTGCGCATTCAAAGTATCATTGTCTAGTAGCATCCGTCTGTATCTAATTATGCAAGTGCAGTGCTTATTTTTAACGACTCTTGTCCACATGTTCCTCAAGTTTCAATGTATAGGTTTAGTCTTAAAGTATCACAAGCTATACCAATATTTTTTTATAACTGTACCTAGTTGAAAGTGAGGAGAAATTCGAATGTGGGAAATTACAGTTTTTAAATATAAACCTATAAATATAACGAAGTGATAACACATCGTTTGCCACTCTGATATAAATTTCCAATTTCGGTAGTTATTGAAGCAGAAATATACTTTACTTCCTGATAAATTCACAAAAAATAAAAGCAAAAAATATCGCATCGTACCTATAATATCAGAATGACCTCAAATGAACTTTTTGTATGGTTAATTTCGTTTAAAGTAATATTAAAAGAGAGTTTAGAGATATTACCTCAGGAATGTTTTAATCTCTTTATGTGTTTCATTAGTAGATATCAAAATCTCATTCGTGCTTCAAACATACACATCACGCTTTATTCTTTTAATAACATTGCGCAATAAATATTTCTTAGAATAGATATTAAAATTATTTTTAAAAAAACATTTTAAATTCAGTTACATTTTTAAAGATAACACATCAGTTTTTGAAAGTGCATTTGAGAAGAAAATTTAATAATCCCAATTATTGTAGAAATCGTTATCTATGAATAACAATTTTAAATGAGATCAATGGATTCATTCAGGTTGTATTTCATGGTCAATGAAATTAATTTTTCATGCTGGAAAACCTGATTTGAAAACATATCAGGCACTTGATCTCGTTTACACAAAACATAGATTTAACACGTAGTATGATATGATTTTACGTCTCATTTCCATCATGTGCGATAAGATAAAGATGACAAGATACTGAGACGATTAGAAAATTTCTTAAGATTTATAATTAGACTTTTTTGGTGAATCTAAAATAAAATCAGTTGAAACTCAATACATTTTATAAATTAGTTCTGTTAATCTGAAAAAATCTCGCTTCCGGAGTAACGTCTTTTTAACAGAGCCAATAAAGATAAATCACTTTCAGAAGAGAAATAATTGAAACTTTGAAAATATCCTGAGAACATGGGATAAGATTTTCCATACTCTCGCAGATATGATTTCCGGAATGGATGTTCCGCGTGGATTGTGCCGGATATACGCTTGTTAAAGCAACCTTCACGTAATAGAAGTATTTGAATATCGTTATCGCGGTTAACTTTGAAAAACGAATTTCTCATTACCGATAGCATTTTTGTAATAAAAACAACGCAACAGGAAAAACAAATTTTGTAGATGCATTTGCGTAATGCAGGAAAGATTAGAACAAAGTGGACGTCTACATCCTTACAAAATAGAGTCAATTTAAAAATTGTATCTAAAGGGAAGTGATTTTTTAATTGTAAGTTGAATTGTCGTCCAGCATATGAAAGTATTCTGTTGATAATTTTCTTTTAAAACACTTTGTTATCGGATTATTTACAGTTCATGCGAAAATAAATCTGCGAAATGCAAAATTAGTTTTCTGAATTAGTGGAAAACAGTGTCGAGATAAAGCATGCATATTAGCATACGGCTGTGACATGGTTGTGTAACAATGTTACCTTGCGTCTTTAAAATGCACAAATATGATAAATATTTATCATATCTGTGCGGAAAATCGTACTTATATTGACATTAACTCGCCACTTCTTGTTATTCTGTATTCGAGGAATTGCTATACGTACGTTTTCTGAATTCAAGGAACATTTCAATCCCTCAATAGCAGTATAAAGCTATACAAATGAGTTCAGAGTTTTACCTTTTCGTATACGAAAAGGTGAAACTTTTTCTATCCATTGGATTCATTTTCATGACAAGCTAGGCGTGTTTGAGTTTCAGGAACTTCGTAACGAGATGAATGTGAGTCTCTTTCACGAAGAAAAAGTTTTAATTACAACCACAATGTAGAGCTAAGCAGGACAAAGAAGGGAAGGTTAAAAAATTGAAAGGTTGAGTTTTAGAGGATGGCAAATTGCCTTGGATTTTAGTTTACTTAGTTTTCTGGATTTTCTTCTTTAATTCATTCATTAATTAAAGTTACAGTCAACAATTTTAAATTTATATCAAAGTGTATTCAGAGATAACGAAAGTGTCTTTTTTAAATACGCTCCGCAGACGAAAATTGTTGATTCCTTGATAGTTTGCAGGCAGGAAATTTCTTGGAGATATTAGGAAGCGATAGGAGGATCCGGTCGTTTGAAAAAGGAACTGGGGATTTACTGATGTACGATGTATCAAATTGAAGGCTATTTCTTAACGATTAAGTAAGTCGACATGCATTAAGTTTTCCAAGTAGAGAAGGCTTTGATACTTCTAATTTAAAGCCGTAACCTTGGTGATTTGACGCCTTCCCGGTCTACCTTACTTAACTAGTTTCATTGCGTTATGTAAACTCCTAAGATGAAGAAGCTTGACTTTTATGCACAGCAGTGTGTTAAAATGTCGATAAGATTCCAATTGCCATGAAAGGCATAGGTTTATATTGTCTTACGTCTTGCCAGGGTCCTTGAAATTCGCGACAGGTGCGCATCACGAATCGCTTCAGTGCTTATCTTTTTCCTCGGGACTCAATTAGCAGTGCGTTAAATCTTTAATAGAGACTTAATTGTGTGTATAATCGGTGGGCGTGTACGGGGAACTCATTTCAATATGCATTACAATATACACTTTAATAATTATTTCAGTGTTTACGAGTAATTATATTCCTAAACAATTTATCATCAGACACCTTCGACTTTATTCCGTAACCTTTATTCTACATATACATTTAGATTCGCACATCCACGTGTGGCAGACAGCCAGTTTGAGGGCTATATTGACATGTCTGATGTTCACTTTCTGTTGGCAAGAAACCTCATATTTAAAGAATACTTCATATTTAATTTTACGTACTTAGAACATGCTTCTTTAAATCTGCAAACTCACACATTTTTTTGTTAATTTTTTGCAAGTGACCTTTTTTTTATATTTTTTTTTAGCCTAAAGCTACGTTTTTGCTCAGGGCAGTTTTTAAAGTGTTCTTTCAACTTTTTTTTCTTTAAAATTAAACATCCTCAGGTTTCGTAGTCTTTCCTCTATTCCATTAGAAGCCGACTTAATAGAAATTATTGCTTTGAAAATTGAAAAGTTCAGCTAATTGAAAATCCTTTCAATTTTTTCCAAGAATGGCTACTTTTTACAGGGAATATTCTAAGGTAAATTTATAGCGTAGGTTACAACCAATCTGCAAATGAGAAGAAAAGTTTCAAAAAGTTTTAAAATCCATAAATTACGAAAGAAAACATAAACTGAAAGACGCACGTCGATTTTCAGAAAAGTCGTAAATCTTCATAGCCAGGTTGTTCGCCATTAAATTACACTTTAATTCTACGGTGTGTTGCACCTAAAGCAATGTAATTAAATTGTTAATTTACTTATTAAGATACTTGTCTTCACTTTAGCTCGTTTTATTTGCTCGTTCTTAAAGTAAATTTCTCTTACGTAACTTTTTAAGGTGAAGATATGAAAACTTAATTGACGGCGGATGCTTGCACCTAATTTACTAATTTGTGGGGAATGTAATTTTAATTCCCTAGTCTATAAATTATACCAGAAGTAATTTTATTCGCTTGAATTCTTTTTTATTCGTTATTAAATTGGAAAAATATAGGTATATTAATAGAAGCGAATTCTTTCCATATCACCTCAGATTATAAAATTACAAGATCTGCGCTATGCTGCGACAAGATAAGATAAGATGGAAACGAAGAAAAGTTCTGCAAAAATATCTGTAATTTAAAGTCTACAAACACGTTTGTGTAAACACGTGTAAAACTAGGGCATGATGCAGAAAAAATGTTTTCTAGTTTTTAACTTTTTATTAACGACTACAAAAAAAAATTTGATGCAAAATTCATGCTTTTGTTTCATTAACAATTATGCTAATTGATAGAGAAAAATATTTAGAATTATATCTGAAACTACATAAGTATATTCGATATTCCTTTTCTTACGTAAGATAAAGAATTTTATGTTACGACTATATCAAAAAGAGAATCTCGATCATTGTTTGTGCGATTCAACTTATCATAATTCTAATAACGTTAATTGTTCTTCAGCTTTGAAGAACAGAAAGTACAGATTGCAGATTGATAAGACTAAAAAAATTGCTAATTCTTAATTCCTTCCTGTCTATTATATGCGACACACTCATGAAGCGTTACATCATTTTGTCATTTATTATTAACCGTACTTTATTGATGAATATCTGAGTAATGATTTAGAAAAAGTAATCTACATAACTTTTTATTCTATTTTATGATAAACTCAAGATAAACCTAAGTAAAACACACTGGATCTAAATTATATTATAGTAAACTTCAGTCAGCCTTATTAGTACAACAATGTGGGAGCTATTCCGATGCACTCATAGATTTAATTAAATTAGAGAATGTTTGTATAAGGGTGGATTCACTGTGTATATGTATCAACTATCCTCAATTATTTCTATTACAATGTCGTTCTCCATTTTCCCTCGCAGCTACTAATTATACCATGAATGGAGTAAATTTATGCGGAACTGATTGAAATTCTCAACCACTAAAGAAATAATTTGATCTGTATAGAGTTTAAGTAAGTAGCTTTTGTGTCAGGTAAATCATTTCATTCGACTTTTATAAGGAATTCTGATGCTCTCTGTAAAACGTGTTCATAAACCCGTTTCACAAAAGCTTTCTTGCAACTGCAGCAAAATTCATTTAAAGTTTAATCCCAGCTAAGGTTATACTTAAACTCCATATCTTTATTTACAATTAAAAGTAGTCATAAAATGAAATGCTTCAAGTCCATTAAACCAAAGTTTAATGACAAACGCGTTAATCAAATATCTTTGACTAAGTTCAGTGCACCGTCTCTTTTTGGATCTGAGATTTATTTAACAACAGTTTGTCACACAAGCAAATAGTCAGTTTAAATACCCTTCCAGTTTCACTCACTTTCCATATCTCACTGCTCATAAACATTCGTCCCGTTGATATGGATATACAAATGCTTGCACAAATATAGGGTTTCACGACGTCATGCTAAGACATAAAAATGACAAGGGTTTGCACTTTTCGGTGTTGGTTATCGCTGAGCCACCCTCACTTTTCCAGAAAGTAACTTGACACGACTCCCTTACGTTTTTGCAAACAAAAAGGTCCAGCCGACTCGTCGCGAAAAATTCGTTCTTGACTTTCATCTGAAAAATTTACGACTCATCCTATTATCAGTGTTATATACTATTAACCAAATTGATTGATTACGTGTCGTCCAAAAGGCCATTATGCGGCACGTAAGGCCATCAAGCGTTTGTATCAGATTATGCAAAATTTACAAGATTCAACTTATTGATTTTTCAATTATTCCTCACTATAGATATAGACTCCATGAGCACGATTCATCATGCATGATTTCCTAATCAGACATGTGTTTATTAATCTATAATACCCTGCAAAGTTCTTATCAATATTTTATTTTATTCTTTTTATCTTATATAATTTATGACTTTAAATTAGAGTTTCATACTTAAATTTTATTTAAGGGCAGAATCTCTATCGAATGTCTCGCAGTGAGTGGAATTAATTAGAGCTACAGTTCTTCGTGTTATTATCCTTGCTTGCGGTACTTAATTGTATGCAATTACGATGTTCGTTATGCAATTACTATTTCAATTGCTCCTTGCCTGCGCATCTGTACAAGATACATAACACGCATTTGGTAACGTAATTTTGGCCCTGAAAAAATAGACAATGTGAAGGCAATCACAGTTGTTTCCTTTCCCATATTGCAGTTTTCCGCAGGAATTATCTCACTTTTGCACTGACAAGCATTCAGAAATAAGTTTTCCGCCATAATTGATTCAAACCTCATTATTTCTTTACTTCGCAGTCCTTACTTTTTAAGTTACATAATTTTAAGCCTTCCTTTTACGTTATCATGAGCCTAGAACATAGTTGAGTTTACCGCGAAAATTTTCGATGTTTCTGCGTTGTTTCCTATGGTATATTTATCGTCTTTTAAATAGGAAAGAATATCGAACAACAACGAGGATCGTTCTTAGCCTAAACAATTAAGATGCAGTGGATGTTTATAAACACGTAAGCGATAGCAGATATGTTATGAATTCTTTAGTTAGTTTAGTCGTACAAAATAGCGATTCAGCGCCCACAATAATATAGAACCCCGGGGTCCAGATAAGCTCTCGGCGGCCCTGCTTCTAATTATATTTTCATATTTGCATATTTTTTGCATACCCTCAATGGTTTTTAAATTTGTACGTTTTTTTCAGTGTAATTAAAAAGTAAATACTGTAGCTAGGATTTTTATAAATGCTGAAATTTCTTTTAAAAGATGTTTACAGTGACTTCAAGAAAGCACCTTTAGAACCTTACGCCATTAAGCTTTTAATTTACTTTCTTTCCAACAAGATGAGCTTTTCATCCCCATGGCTCGGGGATTTTTTTTAGAGATAATTAATTTGCCTTGCCTGACTCAGCTTTTTTCAGTTTCTACGTCCGTCTCTTGTCAATTGATCAGTTATTGACGGTCAACCTTTATAGATTCAAAATAAGAAAAAAGTTAAATTGGCAGATAAGCAGAAAAATTATACTCTTTGTAAGTATAGATAGTATTACAGAATTTCAGAAAATAAATAATATTTTATTGATTACTCTTCTTGAAGACACTAATTTCTATTTGGATTTTGAAAATATTTCGCATAAAGGAAACTGTAGAATATATGTCGGAGAAACATTTCTGCTGAAAGTGCATATGCATGTAATTGTAAATTAGCTCTCTTCTTTAGTGCATTTGCCAACTTTTACTTTCTTGAATGTCGTTTTATACCCTTGTTGCCTTTCCACATTTGTTTCTTTCATGTTACGCTCCACTCTAATTACAAACGTTGTAACTGTATTAACTAAAAATAGGATTTTATACATGAAATTGTATTTTAAATTTAAATTAAAATTATTTCTTTTTTCAAAATTAACACTTCTGAAGAACATAATAAAAATACTGAAATGGCACTCTGTTTTTCCATGCCGAGTCGTTACGATTTTAATGTCACTCAAGCTGTAATTCAGTATCACACGTGACAGAATCATTTTTCGCATTGACAACTGTATGATTATATTAGAATAATAACAAACGCTTGCCTAAAATTAAACCGTGATTTATTTCTGTGAATAACAAGAGTGACAATGGAAAGGCAAATATTATATTAAATTTAATATGAAAATATTTTATTTGAATTTTGAATTTGTTTATATGCAAGCATGAAATAGAGTTACATTTAAAGCTTTAAGATTTATAAAAAAATACATTTTAATTGGGTAAACCTTTAAAATATTATCGATCGAAAAATAATGTAATCGCTTGGTAAAACCACTCTGAATAATGAGAAATGTTTAAAGTAAAGCGTGCTTTCTCAAAAGGCTTGGAGCTTTACAGAAGCCATAGTGCAGAAAATATAATAAGAGGATATAAAACGAATTCCATAGTCAATGATGACTCCACTGTCATTGTAAATGAATATCAGGATCAATAACAGACTCATCTTCTCATTGTCGCACTCGTTCGATCCACATTTGTTGCTCACGGTCGTTCCCAGCTGCATTCTGAATTCGCTCAATAACTCAATTCATTTTGTGGCAGTGGCAGTCATCATCGAGTGTGGGGACAAGTTTTTGTGTTGGTTATTGTTGTTTACGTAATGTTTACGTAAGCCGAGCATTTCAATGTATAAGTCTGCAAGTGTGGCGGTGTAGAAGAGCATACAGAGTTTGGTACTGCATTCTGCATTCACACTTACAACCTTGTTCATTCAGGGTTGTCAGCAGCTTGGTTCAATTTTCAGTAAAGGCGTTTCTCTCGCGCTTAAAATTTGCGATAATACTACCGGATTCCCCCGACGATATTTCGAATCTCATGCATTGCCCCAGGGTCTCGATTATCATTCTGAAACAGTTGTTCTAACTTTTAATCTTATCCGTATGATTCATCAGGGAAATTAATCAAAATGTGCGCGAAATAGAGAGGCGGCTTGCGAAATTCAACATCGTTAGGTGTATTCTGAAAAGCTGGATTGTGTGCTAGTTATGTTTGCAAACTTTTATCAGTTTTATTCAAAACTAAATTTTTATATCCAAAAAATGTAATATTTGCAGATTTTTAAAATTGGATATTTTTAGTTAGAAAATATTTGTCATGAATGGGGTTGCGCAAATAGCAAAATACATGGAAGTAAATCTTGTGAGTCCCCAAATACTTTGATATCAAGATAAGATGCTTAAATATGATAATTACTCCTCTTCTTAGTCATGCATTATCATTTAATAAATTTTTCCGCCTCTTGAAATTTTTCTCCTTTTAAAATCATTGACAAATCATCTTTTAAGTTTATCCTTAGCAATATTTTCCTCTATCGTGAACTGTGCAGATAGATATTTTCCTGGTGTGTTTTCTATTTGCTTCCAGATTAAATAAAAGAATTATTTCTAAAGGGTTAAGGGAGCAGGTCTTTTTTTTCGATTCACGGTTAGTCTCTGAATCTCGGTTTTTAATAAATTTCATGGTCACTCCTTCTGCATATTAACGTTGCGACAAGTTTCTTTTTATGAAACGAAATGAATACATTTTTTCTAGATTTTTCTGCTGCCTTGAAGGTTGTACAGTTTTCAATGTTGTTCTCCGTAACTCTGTCTATGCTCATACTCTATATTTGTAATCGCGTTAAATATATGAAAAGTTATTCGTTGTTAGCAAAAACGGTAAAAAGGCAACTATATATTGTTTTCCTCGAGGTCACGTGAGTGAAGGAGAGGAATTATTAAACCCAATTCAAAGACTGCTAACGGGGACGTTTGTATGCATTTTAATGGAGAGAATTAATCTTTCAATCGATCCGCTCGCCACTGCTATTCGTAGGACAGATACATTATCTATTATCTTGCTGTATTTATAATAAGTAGCAAGTTTCATTTGCCGTGCGAGTAAACAACCTCGAGAAGGAAAGAATTTCCACGCCAAGTTGCGACGACGTGCCCCATTGCGTTGTTCGATGTATCGTTTTGTGTTCAGATTTTATTACCGAAAGCTTTTTCGCGAAATATATTGAAAAGTTACGTGTAACATGGACAGGAAGAGAACTCGCTTCACTCGATTCGCTGAAACTTCTCATTTCATGCTTTCCACTCTTTTCCGCACATTCGAGACCCATTGACATTCGGTTATTTGCAATCTTTGTATGCTCGACCGACGCTCAAGAGAACCGCGATATAGGGAATCTGTCGATCGAAGCTAAATCCGGTTGAATCAGGCGAATAAACTGACATGGCTTTCACATATTCCGATGCTTGTTGAGATTGTGTACTCGCTTCAGATCTTTTTCACAAGTTCAATGCTTTTTATATTCAAACGTCAAAACGATTTGCATCGATTCCTGGAACCCGTTCTCAAAATCAGGAGACCAGTTCTCATAACTGGTGAAAGCCTGATTTAATTAAAAAGTAGATCAAAACGTTCTTTTAAGCATTGACATTCAAATTGCAAAAGTTATGTACCCCTCAGATGTTATGTAGCAAGCAGAAATTATATTTCTAAATACATAAACCTTTTTATTATTCGTCGTTAATAACAGTTAGGGAAACCAACCCATCAAAAGATATGATTCAGATTACAGCACATTTTAGTATGTATCATCATCATTATAGGGATGTTTTACTTTTAACATCCTGGATAAATCCGAATTATATGAATGGAAATGTAAAGAACAGTTATATATCGTTGATAATTAGATAATAATATTTATAACCAAAATAACTTGTGAAGTAAGATTTGCTGGAAAAATTACTTGTTTATTTCATTTAGGAATTCTCTACATTTATTACAGTGATTATAACATAGAAGTGACATTGTCATATTTACCTATTGACATACTTTTATACATTGTGTGCTGAGGATATTTATTACTCTTGAGTTAAGAATTGAACACTAGAATTAGGAATTTGAAAAAGAATTATAGTTTGCAATATTCTGTGATTTGTAATTCAATTATTTTCATTTTTATATAACCGATAGATGTGGAGTTCTCTGAAATGGCTAGAAAATAACAAGTCTATGATTGGAATGTACGAGGAAAAGTTTTATGTGTGTGATAACTCAAGCAGTCAAGATTCTAGAGAATACCTTTATTTTCCTCTCTTGAAAACCATTGATATTTACTAAGAAGCTTCTTGTTTACAATTAAATTCTAGATCACTTTTCTCTAAAGTTACATCTTTTAAATTTCTTTGTGTTCCTTACTGTTAAACCCAGGATGAATAAATTCTAAATGGGTAAATCCTAAATGAATAAATCAACCGTTCACTTCTGCTTTATGTTGTCATTGTGCGCTTGATTAATTTTGAAAAGTATCTCGTATGCAACATTTTAGATTGGTGGGTCTTGGTGGGATCATTGGGCAGCATCCCTAGTTTCGCTAAGAAAACCTGAAAACAGGGCGTTTCTCGAAGGTAAGGTGTGATTTACTGACGGCGACGACATCCTGGAATTATAAACGACGTACGCTCCGTTCGTTTTCGCGAAAGACATTCGTATACGGGACACACGACCGAGCGCGGCGCCCGAGCGAATAGCTATAAATCGCGTTAACTAGCGTTAAAGCGCCGCCATCGATAATACTGGCTGTTAGATGACACGTCTATCGATACTATCGATTGCTTTGAGGATCACGTCGTCGTGACCAGCAGACAAATTTGAAATCTCCTAAAAGGAAATGAAAGATTTCACACAAGAAATCAATCACTTTTCCTTATCTCCCTTTATCATCATCTTCATTCTTCTTGAAAATGTTCGAATTTCGAAATTGTAACATAGAACAATAAACGAGATATATCTGGAACATTATCAAAAATGTTACCAAAAATAAAAAATGTTCCAAACTGCAATATGTTTTCCTTAAACTGCCTTATATTATTTATTTTAGAGTTTAATTGTTTGTCATGGGACAAAAAGCATTGAATGGATTATGAATTTACGATTATTTGGAAAACGGGTATTTTACTTTTTATTGAAAAGCTGAAAGTAATAAAATAGCTTTCCAATATTCGTAATATTGTGTAATTGAAATTTATTGTAAATTTCTCTTTATGAGAATAATTTCATTCAAAGCCCATTTGTGTCTTCATTACAGGTGAAATGTTTTACATGCTTGACAATTCACAATCGTATTAATAATACTGATTCATCATATTAAAAGTAGATTTATTTATACGGTCATTAAACATATTATTAAATATATTATTAATCTATTTTATTTATCTGTTTTAGGCAGAGGACCTTTTGGATGACATTTTGTCATTCGAGGCAGGATCCTTGGGAGATTTGAAGGATGGCCAATCAGGAAGTCTCTCTAGTCTTCCTGATCTTCAAATAAAACCAGAACCCTTGTTGCTCACAGATGCAGAGATTCACGCCTTAGCCAAAGACAGACAAAAGAAAGACAATCACAATATGAGTGAGTAGATTTTTCTTACCTAAACTATATGAGACAAAGATGACAAAAAATTCAAAAGAATAGGTGACAAAAAGTTTTATTCATTAAAATTCATAACGAATACTACTCGTTTGACCATGCAATCATGCAGGTAGCAGTAAAAAAGAATTTATAAAAATAATATACAACAGAGAGATAAGAAAGCACGCGTAAGGGGCGAAATAGAATTGTAATTTTGTAGAAACATCTGCGTTGCATGCTGTAGCAATTTCCCTCCCTTTAACTTCACCTACAATTCGTCCTCTCCCGCTCCCCTCATTTTCACAGCATACACATTTTCTCTTTTGAACCGCAACCTCTTATCGGGTATTGGAGTTCCTGCATACCTCTTTGCCCCGGCATATGTACATTCGCGAAAAAAGGAAGACGGTCGTTTCGGATAAAGTGTCGCACGTTTTTCACACGTGACCCTTGTGCATACGTGATCCGATTGCTCGAATCTTTTTCTGCATTCGTGCCAAGAATTAAAGGTTTCTTCCTATCTTTAGTGCGTTTTATAAGAACTTGGAACGTTTGCCTAAAATGTTTTAAGGTTTTTCTAAATTTAATAGTATCACGTAGAACACTGTTAACGATTCAGTTTTTATATTATCTATAACAGTTATAAATTTTGTCAGTTCAGGCCTTGAATACCGGTCTATAACATGTTTGGGGCTATTAGTTAAAGGAGTTTAGATGGTTCTCGAATTTTGTAATAATTTCACAAAAAAACTATTTACTAACATGGTATATTCAATTCACACATCCCTCGATCCCTTTGCCAGTGAAAGATATTAAAACAATCAATATTCCATTCTTTTTTTAATATTACAATATTGTAACAATTATAAAATTCTGACAATATTATAATATTAAAAAAAGAATTACAGTGAAATTGTAAAAATATGCAAATATTTAAACTGAATTATTGTTAACGGTGAAAGTTCTCCTCAAATATTTAATCGAGGAATTGAAATGAAATTTGTAGGAGATTTACTGAGCCCTTCATCCCTTTAATTCCTTAAAGCCTTAAAGGGGAACTGCGAGTCGATTCATCTTTTAAATCTTTTTTTCATTTAAAGCTAAACAGTCCATAATTAAATAAACAGAATCAATTCACGAAACACTTTGCTACACAAATCTCATATATCAGAAATCGATATTCATTGATAATGCCGGAGTAAAAGTGAAGCTCTGTGGTTTATCTGAGAAATTCCGTATTCCTAAAGATCGGATCGAAGAGCAAATAAATATTTTGCATTAAATAAAGAACCCTCTCAAATTGTTATTATTGTTAAGCCAGAATAAGAGTACAGTGGATATTGTATTTCTGTAAAACTAAATTGAATCTACTCATTTTACCTAGGTACTCATCAAGAGATTCTTAAAAATAAAAAATATTTTAAGAGAGCCTTTATGAGGAAACGTGGAGCAGCTTCATTTAGTGGAACTGTGTTGGAGTTCTAATTGGCGATACAGTGGTGTTCGTCTATCCTCTATCGGAAATCCAGTCTGGAGTTGCCCCGAAATGAAAAGAGCGGCATCGTAGTGCGAAAAGTCGTGTGTACGGCTTACAGCTGAATTGGACACGTTCGATCGTCTTCTCCAGAATTAACTGTCGTAATCTAATCAGTAGGATCAGAGGAAGTTTCCTCTCAAGAGAAGAAGTCTGTTTTGGGATCATAGGAAGTTTTCCGTCGCCATTGCAGTTACTCTGCCCTCGAATCTGCCAACAAAACTGCTTCTTGAGCTTATTTCCTTCCCCTTTCTCTTCCCCTCTCTCTTTTTCTCACTTGACCCTTTCATCTTCTATTACACGTCATGCATCTGGATCCCCTTGGGCACTAACTACACGTAAAGATATGATCGGGTATTAAAAGTTCAACTTTCGATCTCTTATCTTCAATTTAAAACTGACAAGACATTTTTCCGAGTCCATATCATATTTCTCAATCGTAAAATTGAAATAAATAACTTCTTTACAAGTTTCTTTTCACTTCGTAGTCATTTAAATTCACTTTGAAAATTTTGTAGTCCTTTGGCCTTTCGAAGTCTGCAATTCACTGTATATACAGAAGAAGGGATTTTTTTCTGCACAGTGATCAACATAGATGTTGGTAATGTTAAATTAAACATTTATGAAATGTAATATCTTCTCTATTCTGTATTTATATGTGTTTTTAATTATTCCACAATTTTAATCCATTACAAATGCGTGTCATATTAAACAATTCAATATTATCAAAATGAATGATGCTCTACTCTGTAGCGAGATAGGCTAATGCCTATTAACATTTTCTTGTTTCTGATATTACACACAAGTGATTCTGTAACACCATAATATTTTCGATGGTAGATTTAACAGTACGGTGAACCCTGAGTGTGTTAAATCAATTTGATACGCTGAGCTGAGCGTATAAATAGAAGCCCTGGGAAAGGCTTTTGAATGGAAATTCAAACAAATTAAATAACAGCTTGCAAAATTACTCATCTTGTTGTCCAATCAACACAAGCTTGTTAATTATGCAAATGCATCGAATTGAATTTGATGCTTTTTGTCGCACAATCATGATCCGCTAATATGCGTGGAATAATAATAACTCATTATAAAGTGAGATCTGCAAGGAAATGAAATTCTCTGAATAAGTCAGAACAGTTTTCAGACATAAAACATTGTACCTTTAGCATCTGATCTAAATTCAAAACAAGCCGATGTAGCAATCCAAGAGAAAGTTACCCCCAAAACCGTTCGTTTTCGCAACTGTGATTCTGTCGAGACCAGGAGGTAAATTTGTCGTTTGTTTCGCGAATAGGATGTGCACTTCAAGTAAAGCTTAAATCACGTACGAGCCTGGTACCTCATTGGATTAGTTGTCAACGAGAGAGGAAGTAGAGCATGAGAACCACTGAGAAAAGCTCCAAGACGAATCTTGATGTTTTTTAGGTCAGGAAACATTTCCTACATTCCTCATAATCTTCTTAAAATCAAATTTTTATTTGTCAAAAGTTCACTTTAATCTCATAAAGCTATCTGACACTGGAGATATGATATAGATATCATAGATGATACAATAATCTGATTAGCTTCCTCCGGCCGATTAACCGTCTGAGTAACCATTAATATTGGAATCTCTGAAATTATCCAATGGTTTAAATAATTTAGTCGCGAATGAGAATGGAAAGGGATCTGATAGTCCTCTGACAGATTAAAATCTAATCTTTAATCTCCCTGTGTGAATGATGATCGATCAATCTGATTCCATTTGCGATGATGACGTATACGTGATGCTGATACTTACTCGCATTTTTGAGATGTCTAATTTTTCCTAGTATGAATCTTATCTTCAAATATATCAAATTAATCTAAAATTTAAATTTCAAAAACTAATCAAACAAACTATTCAAATGTTGATCAGTTTTGAATGAACAATTTCAAACAAGCATGATTTTCAGGTCTTTTGGAAGCGCCTAGCAATTTCAAGAAATATCCGGGTTTCTAAGGCTTATTAATTTGGAGATTTTGGATTTGACTTAAAGCTTAAATTATAAGACGCACGATTTAAGAGCAGTGTTGTACTTAAGTCTTGGAAAATTTACACACCCTCGTCGTGTACTTTCCCGTTAATAAAATCATCGGATTAACACCTGTTGGTTTAAAATTCGGTGCTCCGTATACGCATTCGTTATCGTCACCTCGTTATGTGTATTTTGCTTACGTCTTAAGAAGATTCACGTCTGCAAGACGTGCTTGTGTTGATAACAGATTGCTATAGGAATGCGCGTACACGAAGAGGCTCGACGCCTAGTACTTGTGCAATACATGAACGGAATAATGAAATCCACGGCTAAATGTATCTCCCAGTTGGACTGAAACTGCTTTGGGAATACTCTAACTGTGATAATTTCAATTCTAAACAAACGATTTTGCTATATTTTCATGTTCTCATATTTTTAGTATGAAAGTTGTTTGTCTGTTTAAGCTGAAAACATTTAAAGGTTTTCGAATAAACTTAATTTGGAATAAACTAAATCTCAATCAGCAGGTGACCAATCAATAAACTCGTTAATAAATGCTCCTGAATGAATGCGGAAGTGATGATTAAATTTTGATTAGATCAAAGTTAGCGTTAAACGAATTACTTGAATCTAGCGACAGCAATGATTGACGAGCACAATTTCCGTTTTCAGTTGAGCGACGGAGACGGTTCAACATCAATGACAGGATCAAGGAGCTCGGCACCCTTCTACCCAAAACCAATGACCCGTGAGTACATTTCGATTTTTACTCCTTTTGTAACTTTAGCGATTTCAGTGACCCTAAAATTTTATTTTCTAACTTCTCCGATTTTTATATAACTTCTCCCTGACCAATTTCGTATTTTCTTCGACAACTCGATTAAGACTTTAATTTCAAATATTCTTTTTAATTGAAATATAAGTAATGGGAACTCAAAGATCGAGTTAAATATCGCTTTAAGTCCTTATGAAGGCTTTGTTTAATAGTTTCACTATTTGAAGTGTGGCACAAATACGAGAATTGTATAACTCATCAGAAACGAAGGACGCTAATAAAACTGGCAGTATTATTAACTTTTTATTGAATAAAAAAAAGAAAGAACTTTTAATAGAATGGTATGTCTTCTCGTGAAAATGGGAGGAACTAATTTTACAAGATTTTTTAATGTCTCCTTTTTCATTTCTTTTTTTATAATTAGCTAAGGGTTAATAAAAAATAATTCGATTTTATTTAGTCGAACAAAAAGCAATTTTCACTTTTTGCATACTGAGAGATTATCAGGAGCAACTAGAAGACGTTTATTTAAAAAAAAATCCCTTTAACGATCCCAGCTTTGCATACGAGAACGTATGAGTTGATCGACAATTTATCAATCCTTGCTCAAAATCCATTTGTCAATGTCGAGACCTGCAAGAGTTAAAAACTAGAATGCCCCGCCTAATTTTTCGCGTAACCTTTTCAATTCCCTGATTTCGCAATAGAAAATTTCATAAAATATATATATATTTTTTTTATTCTGTTTAATATGCAGTAATATCATTTGTTAGTCAGATATTTTATCCTTGGACTCTTTAAAGAGTTTCTCTGTACAATGAGTTTTTCTTCTTTTAGTTTCTCTGCTTTTCTACATTATTTTGTATCAGTGTCATGTTAATTTAAGTTTAAAACCTTTTTAATAAATAAAAAGTAAATAGTCTTTTGTTGCAGGTAAAGTCCCGATCCCTTTTGTATAGCGATATCTAGCGAGGCTTTTACACTTTTCATCCGTAAACTGGGCTGACAAGAACTAAGTACAAATGGACCACGTTATGCATAAAGAGACCAAGCGCCAAGACAACTTCATAACGTAAGGTCGTAATTCTTTGCCGCCACTATTCTTTTATGTTTTTCTGTCACCAAGGTGCCCTGGTCTCTTTGTGCATAACGCGCTCCATTAATAATAGCAGACATAGTATGGAAACGGTTTTAATTTTCAAAGAGAAGAAACACTTGATGTTTGTGACACTTTACTAATTACTAATTAGTTCAGTCACGCATTTTTTAAATATTGATACATGACCATTTTTCAATTCTACCTTCTAGCTGAAAATTAATACATTCAAATCAATCTTCAAATTAAACATGTTGAAACTGAATTTCTCAGATTTTAACAATTTATACTTACTATTTTTTTTATGATACAGCATGTTTGGAATTGGTTTGAAGAATATTGTAGTATTACTTCAAAAAGCAGAATTTTGGTTTTTGTACATTTTGGTTTGGTTTTCGTACATCTTGAGATAATGTGAGATTTACGAGGGGAGGTTGCTTGTTATTAGTCACATTGCATTACAGTTTGGTTTCGTGTTCTGTTTCATATGAGAATTTTTTTTCAAAGGAGAGCAACCTGCATCGTGGAACTAATGATAAAACTCTAGGTAGCGCACTAAAGACGTAGACAAACATGACACAGATACGATAATGCCAGCTACAGCTTCAGGCGGTGAACAAGTCGTGCAACCGCCCCAAGCAGCCAAAGCAGAGAAGTCGAGATTTACCTTCAAGAAGAAGTATTTACCTTCTCTGGATGGTGTGAAAAGTTTTCTCTTTGTATCTTAATCCGTTGGTTGTTGTGTACCAATTTTCGACTCTTCTTCAATCAGGAGAGAAAACTATTCCTAGGAACTTTCTAGGTGGTTAAAATCTAGGTGGTCTTAGTTCAGTAAAAAACTAAAAGTTTGTAAAACATCAGGAATATGACGACTGGGAGAAGAGAAAAAAAAATTGGATCTGGCATTTAGTTACTCCTTCACTCCTGGGGACTTGTTCTATACCTATTGAATCTTACTTTCGTCTGGCATTCGATCACATTACTTGAAGCTATCGCAGATAATCTGAGTAACCATGTGCGACAAGCCAACCTGGATCCGATTTTTCCAGTTGAAGGGATAAGGCAAAGAATTATTTTCTCCAAAGGAGCTCCTGTGCCAAAGAAGACCAAAGGGAAACTGAAAGGGTCGGGATGACGAATGTTCGGTTATAATAGGCTTCCCATTTGTCGTCTATTCCTCAGTAGAAGAGCTCGCGTTTTTTAGACGACAAGTCGACGACAAATCCCCATCGTACTGACGCGAGTCCTTTCTGACAAAGTATTCTTCTTGGTCGACATAAATATCTTCTACTAAAGAAAAAAAATTAAAAAAAGGGCTAAAAGGAAAGTGTATTAGCAGATAAGAGTAATAAATCTAACTTATATAGAGAATTATTTGATGCTAATGCGTGTCCATTTTTTCTGTATTTGCTGAACTTTTCTTTTAAACCAAGATCTTCAAATGAAAACTGAAAAGAAAAAGTCTGCAAATTTGTTTCACCGGGTAGAAAATTCTTTCTCGGATTGCATGACAACTCCGTCGCAAAAGTCGAAAAGAAGAAGGAAAAAGGGAGAGACAGTGCAGGACTACGTATTATGGAAATTCTTCGTGATTTCTTCGCGGTTGAATCCATGTCGATATCACAAGACGAATCGCTAGTCTGTGTCGAAGTGATGTAAAATTTTCACATGCCCGCCCGTGGCATTCCACGTGAATTCACTTCCGGAATTCTTCCTTAGTATCCCCGAGATAGTTTCTCAATAGACAAAGACAAGAGACTGCGAAAGGTGAAATATCGTTTAATTCGCTAAACGCCATAGGTTTTTTTTGCATTGCTTCGAAGTTCTTTGCATTAATAATTTCTCCCTGTTTCTTCGGAGAAAGAAACTTGATGGATATTTACTTTCTATTGAAATTTTCAGACATTTTCGTTCATATGAGAACCAAATTTCTTCATTCAAAATCCTTTTCTTGTAGTAATTATTATAATGCTTAGAAAGTTCGAAAAAATATACTTATATTGTCAACGTCTTTCAAAGCTGCTTATCCCTAGAAATTCCTCAATATTTTTTTAAATTCATGAAATTTCGTGAAACCCTTTAAGTTTCGTAAAATACATTGAAATTCTTTAAAATTTCTTAAAATCCTATGAAGTCTAGTAAAATTCTCTAATATTTCTAAAAATCCCAACAACTTTCATAATATCCCTTGAAATCTTGTAAAAGTCCTTAAAGTCCTATGAAATCTCGTTGAAACCCTTAAAATCCCTGAAACTGAAAACATTTTTATTGCTATTGCTAGAGTGTAAATAAAAGACTACTTTTTATTTTTCAGTTATTACGAGATCGTCAGGGACGTTCGACCTAATAAAGGTACCATCTTGAAGTCATCTGTAGAGTATATAAAGCTTCTTAAAAACGAATTAACGAGGATGAAGCAAAGTGAACTGAGGCATAAACAGCTGGAGCATCAGAACCGGAGGTTGCTCTTACGTGTTCAGGAGCTGGAACTTCAGGCGAAGGCACATGGGCTTCCGTTGGCGAGTTTTGGTTCTCATTGGGGTTCTACGTCAGGAGGGCTTCTCGATGCTTACGCGAAACACAAAATGGAACACCGAAAGGTTAATTCTATTAAATCCGTAAATTTTATATTTTTAAGCCTTTGAGATTTCATAAAATTGAGCTTTCTCGAATTTTGAAAAAGTTTTCGTGTACTGAGTTTTTTGTTCTAAAAATACTCAGTTGATGTAAAATAATTGGGAATTCGTCGCCAGGATCACGGAGCTTATAACCACCTAAACAATGTGACGGTTCGTTTTCGCTTTAACTCGTCAGTCCATGTAAACAGTTGAATTGTTTTAAGCTCATTTCGTAATCTGCATCTGTTTTTACGAGAGCGTAACTTGAATGCTTGTTTATTCGATTGCTCATTCGCTATAGACGCGTGTAGGTACTAACGCCCTTTTGATACGAGTGTCTATCTCTCGTCGTTGTATAACCAGCAGTCAATTGAATGCTCTTTAAAGGCGATAGTATCATTGCCTTCGACACGTGCTATTTCGTTTTTATTAGTTTGAACATTTGACCGTATTCTGAACATTAAAATAGAGAGTAAACAATAAAAATAATATTGCAAATTGAAAAAAATGAATCAGAACAATACAGTAGTGTGATATATTGCCTAGAGGTGAAATAGAATTTTTTTAAAATGTCAATATTTACATTGTGATTCTGCAAAAAATATTTCTTTAACTTTCCCTTAAAATTTATTTTCATTTTCATAAAGCGCGCCGGTGATTTTTTATTTTTTATCTTTTAAAGTGATCGTAAGATGTTGACAACTATAATCAGCAAAAAAATGCTATATGACTAAAAAAATAACTGAAAGTCCATAAATAGCAAAAATATCCTAACAAACAAGCTAACAAATTATTATATTCCGTAACTTGAGCACGTTAATTTTTTAAAAGGACACTAGAGCGAGTGTTGTGTCATTGCAATGATAAGATCTCAGCGGAAGAAGACTTATGGGTTTTGTTCTATTTCCCTTTCATTCTCGCTGGCAAGAGGAGGGCTACATGTAATATCAGCGAAAAATCTACGGAAATATCGACGTTTCGTTGGCGCATTACGCGAGCAAATTGAACGTGCGGTCAAAAGCAATTAAGATCCTAATCGCGTAATTGCTTCATCGAAAGTCCATCGAGTCGGTGAGAAAAAAATGCAGCACGAATTGGAACTGTCCTTTGTCGCAACCAGATACATTTTCACTGGCTCAACCGAAACTCCTCACTTCAATGGCAATAGAAAGTTTTTCTCCGTTTTCCTGCCTGGATACGAACGAAGTAAGGAAGTTCGGATGGCTTGCATCATGGACAAACGCGGTCAAACTTCTTAATCCTCGGATGTTCAATTGCTTCCTAAGGACAGGAAAGTTCAGTGTGGAAATCTCTTGTATCCAAGAGAATAGGTTCTAAAAGTAATTTTGATAATACAATTTTAGAAAGGTACAACTTTACGGAAACATTAGACAGATAATATATTTAATCTTCAGCCGAGTGCGTCAACTACATGCTTGTCATTATTTACATTTCCAATCAAAAGCATATATAGCTTATCTTGAATTATAGTATTATCTATCAAAGCACACTTTTGTCAGAATAGAAGATTGCGCTTTCATATGAACAGTATTTCTGGTTTAAATTTTTATCAGTTTTCAAATTAAATTCTACTGAATGAATTGTAAATTAAATAGACTTTGAATTAGCTCACTTTTTTACCATTTTGTAATTTTTTTTTAGCTCAATGTGCTTGATAAATTGTAATAAATGTAGATACGTGTTTAGAAAAATCGTAGGTTAAATATGGCTAAATCGCCATAAAAATTAAACTCTTGATGAAACGTCACAAGAGTAAATTCTATAGGGGAATGTTATCTAATCGCCGTGAAACCGATCGTAAAGCTCGATCCCGCTTTCTGACAGAATTTTATCTTGTGTCATAATTCACTGCTCACGCCCTATCCTGGCGTCGAATATCTTTCTCAAACAATTCCGAGATTCACAAGACAAAATCAGAATTTCCTGAAAAGCGAGGCACAGCTAGGAAATGCAAGAGAACGCATTCATGAATGCACTTCACCTCATTCGACCTATTAGTGATTCACACTAGTGGGATGATGAATGGTACTGCTATGCAATGAACACAGAAGCGATGGAGGAGAAACTACTCAAACTAACAATTGCTTTATATTAGCAATGCCTGACAAAATTCATTGAATTCCACGAACCGCTTAAATTTTAAACTTTACCTCTTTGAATTAAAATAGAATACAAATGAAATAAACTGCATACCTATATCTACACATACAAAACTGAAAATCTGTGTTTGTGTATCAAATAGGTCTTTATACCCTTGAGACTATTAGAACAAATGATATATTATATTAAGCTTCTTTTACCATTGCTAAATAATTTTCGTTGTCGCTGTGTAGTTTTTAACCAGATATTTTGTATTTTGTTTCAGATGCCAGACGTGATAACGGATGGAGCAGCAGCGTTAAGCATGTCGCAGTTGGAGGATCTGATGGAAGATGATGCAAGTGGGCCTGTTCATAGTGGTGATCCGATGTTGTCGTCACCTCACCTTCCACCTTTGAGTCCACCTGCTCCCGCGTGTCACCACCCATTACCTGATGAAGAAACCCTCGGTAGTTTGGCGCCGACGTCCTCGAATCCCTCTGACATGGATATCGTTGCGTAGCCAAAAGCCCCCTTCTCCTATATCATAAGATCCATGAGCACCTGCAACCTTTACATTGTTGTCAGAGTTTCAAGGAAATCTTTAGTCAATACTAATTTCACATCATTTTCCCAGTTCAT
Source organism: Synergus coniferae (assembly GCA_032164275.1). Classification (NCBI taxonomy): domain Eukaryota; kingdom Metazoa; phylum Arthropoda; class Insecta; order Hymenoptera; family Cynipidae; genus Synergus; species Synergus coniferae. The sequence continues at coordinate 2,349,545 of JAUEJJ010000021.1, read as the reverse complement.
GAAATCAAAATCAAATCTTCATTGGTCGCATTCACCTCGTCACCGTAGTTTCTGATTCAGCCACGTTACCTCATTTTTAAGAAATTGCTCGATAAAAGATTGTACAGCAACAAGGAAGGATGTAGAAACCTGAGTTTCGAAAGGTCATCCAATCTATTGGCAGTTAAACGTGAAAACTTCGCTCTACAGTCTACACTTTTTCCGTCAGTGGTATTCTTTTTTTACCAAGATCGATTACGCGTTCGAGCGGAAGAGAAGTTTGCTTCATTGAAGAAATTGAAAAACGCGAAAGTGCACATCGACTCAATTATCTTGATGTTACCAGAATGAAGAACTCTGATGAAAATAATTCGAAACTTAGTGTAAAGTTACTGAGAGAAAATGTCTTCCATTTTCCATACTATTTTTCTCCATCCTTGAAAATACTAAGACTGTATAACTCCTTAAAAGAAAAAGGAAATCAGGAAGAGCAAATTAAGGCAAATTAAAGGGAATCACTGTTGCAAAAAGACATGCACTTCCGTTTCCTGGAGAAAAGTGGAAGCGACTTCTTGAACCTCGTTTCCAAGTTTGCAGTCCGAACTAATTTCTTCAAGGGATAAACCGACATCCTAATGCCTCAATGATCAATATCGACTGCGATATAGCAAACATGAAATTTCCGAGATTCACGGACATTTCTCGGTTAAGAAGTTTGCTAATAGTTATTGTCTGCGAGAAACGTTCGATCGTAACTGATGCCGAGAAAGCGATATTGATTAAGGGCGTGCCAACTATAACGCCTTTGATGCACGATTGCACAGCGACTGTCGGTAGGATCATGCTTTTGTGTTCAGCAACCTGTCTATCCCTAAATTGAAATTTAACCTTTGAAACTCCAGTCCAACATTTTTGCTCAGACACTATCCATACAACTTTGGTAACGAAGGAAACTTCAACCACGAATGTAAATTATTTTTATAGTTAATTTTACTTGTAATTTTCTTACCTTTTTCACTCTAGAAAATTCACGTGTGAGAATTGAGGAAACGATTCTTCTTATATCAACGAATATCTCAAATCGTTCTACAATAATGTTCCTCGTGTTTTTGAATAAGAATCATAATCCGATATTCGGATTAGTGAGTTGGAAAAATCTTATCATATATGAAGAATGAAGATCATTTTAAAACTTTGCTACTTCAGAGTAGCACAAAGTAAAGATACTGTTATTACATAACCGGGAATTATTTTCTCGGATTTTAGTGGCCACTCTTCCAAGAATCTTGTATTTCTTGCAAGAGAATAAATAGCAAAATACGTATTCGCGCAGGTCGCGTTTTATCAGAAGAGAAGAAGAAAGTTTCAAATTGTAATTGTAAGCTCGGTGCCTTGTTTTAACAGATAATTAAAGTCCCCTAGATTAATTCTATTATGAAGAACCGGGAGATTTTTTGTATTACAGACTTTGAGACTAAAAAGGGAAGGAAAATAATTTGATCGTGCCTCGCAATAAATATCAGCGGTTCAGGGATCAAGCGATTCGTTGCTTTTTATACTTCGGGGCTTGTTAGACTATTGTTTTTTCTGACATCGAAAAAATAATAAATAATAAGCGGTGGATTAAAAACATGGAAGAGAAGCTTTAGCTTAGTTTAGTCGACACAAGGGACAAATTTTTATACGCAAAGCTGAAGAGTTAAAATTTGGAGATTTTGATTTGAATAACATTTGCCAATTTATGAAGATTGACGATGATACTTTGATTAAAATAATCTGAAACTCGATTCTAATACAGTCCCAACAATTTTCTTAAATTACGTCAACGCCTTACCAGGTATAATTGAATTTCGTGACTTTCCGAGGCGAGAAGGGCTGGAACGTCAGTTAAGATAGGTTCTGCTGTGGAAATCTTGTGTGCGAAGTGGAGTAAAAGCTTGCAGAGTTTTCCGCTCGTACACCGCGACGTGTACGACGTTCGTAATAAATTTAACGTATTTCGAAAGTAGTAAATGTTACAGTTGGTAAGGTTTACACTCCCGAGAGTTTCTCCGTAAAAAGCCGAACATTAAAGTCGAGGCAGGTACTCGAAAAATGCGAAGCACGCAACTTGACGATACATAACGAAAGAAACAGAACGAAATTCGTTAACGGGAAATTGGCCCTGGTCACAATCAATATTTGGGGTTGAAGTAGCCTGTTTCCAATGAAAAATACTTCAATAATATCCTCCCTCTTTATTAAATTTATTATAAATGTTTTACTGAAAATTGCTCAGAAAATTTAGACAGGGAAAAATCAAATCGTAAGAAATTATGGCATTTGAATCGTATGGCAAGAGTCAAAAAATTAGGCCCGTTTTTACTCAACTGTTCATACAATCAGGGTTCCTTGTTATGCTTTATTAGCAGCAATTTCGGTGAGTAATTTGAGTTTCTCTCGTTAATAAAACATTAGGCGCGAGAAAGGGCGATGAGAATGAAGTTTGAAAGAGGAAGGGGAACACTTAACCGCCCGTATAAGTAACAAATTAATAATTTACTCGTGCCTCGCTGGTCATGGCCTTCTTAAACGTGTCGGATAAAACTTTTGCATGCTTGATACGTCCACCAATTTCCCATATTCTTCTCACGTTTCTTCGAGTAAGTAAACAATCGACCAACGACCTAAATGCAGGGGCCTAGGCCTGGATTAGGGAAGGATGGGAAAGTACACCGAAGCTTGACCATTTAAATGTCAGACACGAATTGATATTTAAACCAAACGCATCAGTTTATTAAGTGACATTGATAGTCAATTGTAGCCACTTCGATCTAAATTCTGTTTACCAACCATATGTTTGTCGTATGTATTTACCATAAGAAGAAAACAAATTCTAAAATCATTTATTTTTACTACAGGCGTCACATTTTAATGGCCTACTTGAAAAATTTATAGAAAAATGTAGTTTTATTAGTGTGTCAACAAATAGTTTTGAATGATACTTGTTTAATGAGTGTGACATTGAATCTGATTGTACTTTTTAATAAAAAATGTCCAGTAATGTGAAATACCATTTTCTATTTTATAAGATTTTTGGAAGGGATGAAACTCACGTGGAGAATAACGAAACGTACAATTTACAGTAGATGTAAAAATACGTTATGTATTGAGAGTTACGTACTTTGTAGGAAAAATGTAGAGGACGAATACATATATGTATTGTATAACATATATTTTTTCAACTATTTTACGCTGGCGTAGACGTGTGTCATGAATGATAAATCTATGTATGCATGTGTTGTACCGCAGTGTGCAATACTTAGCACGTAAAAATTCACTATTGCAGGATGATGCGTGCACTCGCGCCATAAAAATGCGATAAATTGTTATTGCAAGTATGCATGTCAAAGAGAGAACGAAGAAGAATATACGTTGGAATGGGAGAATCGGTTGACAAGTACGCGGTTCATAAGAGGACACAGGTCAAATACTATCGGAAAAAAATACTCTAAACTAAATAATTAACGCATATTTTAAATATTTTTTGTAATTATACGATTAGTGTAAATCGCCAACAGTATTTTGCCTAATGCGAATTCTCGCTTGTAAGTCGATCTGTGTCTCTTTGATGTTTTGGGTATTTGAAGTATGTAGTTAGACGTTAATTTTCACAATTTAACGAAGGTAAAATTTTCTAACAAAAATTCTAGGAAGTCTTATCATTATTCAATGTGTTAAGATTAGATTTTGTATGGTGAAAATTCTTCGGAGCCTCTTCTTTGATGAAAGAATGTTATCATCGACGAAATATTTTATCATTGTTATTACCAGTGTTCCCATTGTTTCTAGTGTTTAAAAGAATCTTGTATATAAATGTAGGTTGTAGCATCTTACGTATGTTAACGTCATTATTGTTGTATACTATCATTATCAAAGTAGATGTGTGTATTATGTTTATTGATATCTCTAATGAATCAAATCAACTTAAATGAATTTAATTTTAAAATTACTAGAAGATAGAATATGTGCCCAACGATAGTTGAATTTCTAGAGATTAATTAAATAACAGAATACACAACTCTATTTTAAGAGAAAGAAGGAATTATTTTACGTGATTGTTACCTGTCGTTGTTACCACTTTTGCTATGCTCGCAGGCGATTCGTTACTTTCAGAGAAATAACAATGTCTACAATAGCGTTACCAAATTACGTGCTGCATTTATTTATCATCCCTTTCTTATTTAATGTTAAGCTACTTTCAATTATTAAATTAATAATTATTGTATTTTTTATTACGTTATTTTTATCGAGAAGAATTCAAAAACATTTCTGTTATATTTTTTGTTTTAGGATTGAAAATGTGGTAAGTTTGAGAGGTTGAAATGCTCGAGTGGAAATAAGCCTTAATCGACAGAAACCAGTTTAATTATCACTGCAAAACGTGAAGCCATTTACACTGGAGACAGACGATGGCCGGAGGGCTCGACCGGTGAACTACCCTGCTCTAATAGCTGTACCAATTAATAATGCATGCAGGAGAACCGGAGACCGTGACTATGAATTTTCTACAACGGAAATGTTTCGAAACCACTAGGGAGATGTACAAAAACAACTATGGTGATTGCCCTATAAAAAAAAATTACTTTCTGATTTTCAAGCAAAAAAAGAGTAAAAATATTTAAAATTTAAATTACTTTAATATGTAAAATATTAAAAATTTGCAATTTTAACATCCAAGCTAAAATTCTTCCAAGGATTCCTTGCAGAATTTTCCCTCCTAGTATCCCTTCAAGAGGTTTGCAACCCCAATTCCCTTTCACAGGAGGGTTTCTATCAGGAGCATTTTCCTGAATTTAAATTGACGTAAAGAAATCCTGCAAGGGATCCCACAAGTGATTTTAACAAAGGGTAGAGAAATCTTCGACTAACATTGTTTTAACAAAAAAAAAGTGTGAATCTTTTAATTCTACTTGACTTAATGAGGAAATATACAAGAAAGAAAAGAAATAGTGGAAAATCTAATGTAATTATTATAAGGGTAAAGGCCATTTGCTTGGCGACAGGTGAGGGCCAGCGGGCGTTGGAGAAACGGTGGTACGAGCACGCTATTTTCACCTCGTCGGGTTGCCGTGCACCCCATCCACGACAACCCGACACCACGTATAATGGATAGCTTCAATTTACTCTTCGACCCTCCGGCTGACACCCGCTGTGCCCTTCGCCAGGAAAATCGAAAAATTGTATAAGAAGAAAAGAGCAATAAAAAATAAGAAGAGGTAAAAAGAGGGATGAAGAATGAGAGAGATAAAGATAGAAAGATACGAAAGTGAAAGATACGACGTAGATACGAAGAATGAGAAGGAGGGGCTGAGATTTCATTATAATAGAGCGACTTCGCCTGCGAGGCTCGAATGCTTGCAAAATTAACCACTTTGTACTTGCACCCGCTTCGAAGTAACCTCCAATTTCGAATTCTCCTTGCGAACACACCCGAACAAACTTTCAGTGCCGCTGGTTCAGGAAGCTCGAAGATCTCGTCCGCTGACAAAGTTTTCCAGTGAAGCAAAACGAAACTACGGATAGAAAGACGATTGGTAGGGGTCAGTGTAGAACGATTAGAAGTTACCTTTGTGTTCTAACAGCAAACGAATTGGGCTTAGATTCACCCACATCCGCGAGTTTAAGTTTAACTTACTGAGGTAGGTGTCCCAATAATATGGACGGTCGTAAATCTTTACGATTCAACAAATTGTAAAGATTTGTTAGGAATTAATATACAATAAAAAATATTGTTGAAAGTAATGTTAAATGCTAAGCATTTAATGTGTTTAAGCATTTTTTGTTCATCTTATAAAATTATTTCGATTTCGAAGAAATTTTTGGGTATTTTTGGATTTAAAAATAGTTTCAAAAGATAATTCAACGAATTTTAAGAAATTTCATAATTACTTAAAGGTATTTCGAAAGATTTTGAGGAGTGTCAAAAAATCGAAAAATTTGCAAGGACGAGGGGCCGTTCACTCGAAAATCGACAGTTCGTTATTCTACTGATTCTTATTCTGATTTTATTGACTTCCCACATGTTTCTGAAAAATCTTTTGACGAGCCATTGATTCTGAATTTGCAAGTATGGATTTATCCATGGTATCCATACTGGTTGTGCCGCTTCTGGCTGTCGAAGTTGCTCTATTGTATCATACCCCCTTTCTCCTGACCCTTTACTATTACAAGGAATTCGAAAGAATTATTTTTGTAAAGAAATTCACGATTGTATTAGAATATAATTGTATTTTACAATACATTTCACAAAGATTTCAGAATAACAAGTCAGATTTATTTTAATAGGAGATGGTTCATTTAAAAAAGGAACATATTTCATTAGTTTCTTTTTGGAGCAAATCTCCTTATACTGATTGTGAGTCCAACGTAGCTACATCTGTAACCCAGTGGAAAAAGACTGTTTTAGTCAGACAGATGAGAAGGTTCAGAAATTGTTCGAGATAAATTGAAAAAATAAGAAGGAACTTAAAACATCATATTTGAAGAATTAATGTAACTGATTTGTTACAGTAAATTTATTTAAGTAGCATTTTTTAACAGAAGTAACGTTTTTACGTTTGAAATGAAAATAAGAAGTGTATACAAAATTTGTATTGAAAAGTTCTTGAACTTTAAAGTCGATTTAGTCAAGTAGAAAAATCAATTGCAATTTGTGTCGAATTATTGAAATTCACAAAGTTTATAAGAAAAGATAAAAACATCCTTTACGGAACATCGAGAGGGTAGAAAATTTCTCCCTTCTACGGTTATTGGAGCGAAAACAAAAGACATGACTCCATCCATTCGATGGCTTTCAATCGTTTTTAGATCCTGTTATTCTTTACTAGCTACATAGAATTACATAGTTCAAGAGGTTCGTGGATCAAGCCTCTTGACTTTTCTGAATTTTGTTCTGGAAATAAAAATAATACTATAACAGGATCTCAGAAAATATACATTTTTAATAGTCAATGGAAAACGTGTTTCTAGCACTTATATGAGTTTAATGTAGTCCTATTGTATTGTAATTATGATTTATTTTTCATTTTATACAAGAAAAAAAAATTTCTGAAAATATAAAAAGAGAAGCATAAAAATCAAAAGAATCAGACAACTTGGAAATATTCATATGTCCCAAGAGTCTAATAACGGTTTGGAACAATTTATACGGGTGATTGGATTACAAATATTACTGTGAGGAACGCGTAACTTATTGCAATTCCCAATACAGATAAGAATGAAAGTAAAGAAATTATTGCTGAAAAAATATTACATTAATTTCACTTTATGAAAAAACAAAACAGTATAGTAGAATACAGGTTCAATTATCAATTAGCGTTTGAAATAAATTTTATTAGAAAAATATTGTTCAAAACAGAAAATTCTTAATTTATTGTCAAATTATATTGATATGTTCAAAGACAGTTCAGTTGTTGACTTAAATAATTGATGACAAATAATTAAATATAAATAGAGTAACCATATTTGCGTTAATCCTGTTGTTTAATAAGTCGAGTGATATGATGGAAGTACACTGGGTGAAATTACGTGCTAAAGTCGTGTATAACGTCATTGGACGAGATCACTGACATAATTCACACTATCATGCTCGTCTATCGCATGCATGATTTGTGATGATGTCATTGGGGTGCACGAACTGGACAAATTTTCGTTCTCAAGTGGTTTCATGTTTAGCTGATGAGTACGATAGCAACGTCAATCAGCTTTTTAGAGCATGATAAATTAGGAGCGAATCTGGCCTCATAAACTAAAACACTTCAGGTGGAATGATTTAAACAATCCAGCTGAAAGAAAATTTTACTTATTTTAATAGCATTAGATAATTATATGATTATATGTTGGATTAATTATAGAAGGGAACAGAAGAGTGTAAACTTCAACGTGAAAAACACAAAGCAAGGAAAGACATAAAAACTTAGAATAACAAGAGGGCAATTTGATTGTAATTGATGGGGGGGACAAATCGCGTACGAATCAGAGTCTGATAATAGATAGCTTGGTCAACGAGATTTTAGGTGCAAAAGTTTTGTGCGTCCCTCCCTTTGTTCTGTTCCGAGGGAAATCCAGAAAATAATTACGGTCGTCGTAGTAGCAAAGTAGCAAGGTCGGGGGTGGGGCCATAATAAATGAAAGGATTTATTCGAACGATTTGTCGGGGGCGTGCAATCCCGATTTAACGGAGACACCTATGGACACCTATACGCCCACATTTGAAGTCGAAATAGGTATATGTGAATGTTTATGTGCGCTATATCTATGGCAGCTCGATATATCGGCGATCGTACATTTACGGATGGTGCGGAGATTCCAGTGGGCCGGAAGTTGGTTCCCGTAACCAGGAATATCGGCAGGAATTTACGGAGCGTAGGTAATAAATAAATGCGAATCACGCCTGCTCGTCCACTTGCTTGAGTGACCAATATCTTCTTTTGTGTATGATTATTCATCCATTTTGAGCAAGTTTTAGCTGAAGAAAAGTAGTTTTTTATTATTACAGAATTTTATAATTATTGTGTATTTTTTGGCTTGTTGGTGTTAGGTATAATTATTTAAAGACTATTGTCACAGGGTTTAGACGAGGAATTTCCACTATTTGGACTCAACAAGTGGCGATGTGTAAAACAAAACATGGCCGCGAATTTATAAGCGTACTTTGAGACTCCATTCACGTGACTAGACTCGAATTTCATGTCTCACATTTCACACGTTGTAGGGAATTATTTTTATGTCCTCAACTTTCTGAATTCCAGCCTTGTTTTCTGATATTTGACAACTTTTAATGGGTTTCTTTAATAGAGGATATATTTTTGATTTTTGTTCTTTTAGGCCCTATAAGACTAAAAACTGATTCAAACTGAAAATTAAAAATTGATTCTACCCTCAAATAGGACAAAGAGAAGGAAAGAATAAAAATGAGACAAAGCCTTTGAAGAAATGGAGAAGCATGAAAATACATTAGGTGAAACTTTTCGTTTAGAAAATCGCACTTTCAACCGAAATTTTCCAAGTAGAAGACTTTGAACTTCTTATTCTTGGCGTCTGGTGATGCTATGGTAAGAGGGCCTGAGAGAAAGGGAGGTAGTGTGGCAGCAAAGACGTAGGTATAGAGATTGGTTAGGCAACCACAACCACCAACACGCCACGAGTCGTTAAGTCCATTCCGTGGTTTTAATGTCAGCACTAACTTCGCAAGCCCATTCCTTCTTTCCGCTCTATCCACCCGAACTGCATCTTCCTTCTTCTTTCATCCTCAGCTTTAAACCTTCTTACCCCTCACCACCCCTTGTCAACCCCAATCCCTGCACATATTTTTCCCTTTTGGCCACGTTACAAATTCAACTGAGGATTCTCCACCAGAAGACTCCCTGCATTCGACCAACAAAGTTCAACCAAGTAAACCAATGTAAAATCTTTACACTCTCTTTGTGAAAGTTTTTCTTATACAATATTAATGTGCAGCAGAAACTTATGCATCTCGAAAGCTAAAATGGATTCAAAATTTTAGGTACAGTAGAACCTACGCTTCTCAAAAGAATGTGATCATTAGCCAATTTTTTCACTAGTTTTCTTGTACTTAATATGTGATTTTTGTTTCTGTTAAAATTGTTCAAATTCTATTGTGGAGATGTCCTTTGAATTTATTATTAATACTGACTTGACTTTGAACTTAAAATTTTCATGATTTTAAAGTAGAAAAGGGAAAATTATATGTTTTATGAATTAATTCTCTGGAAGATTTTCCACATTTCTCAAGCTTGCATGCTTTGGTTGAGTGAGGAAAGAAACATCTGATCTGATATTCATGAGATCTGTAATCGGGACGCATAGCATCATTGGCTACGACATATGCCAGAAACACGAATCTCTACATGAAACTTTTTTTCCTTTTCTCAGACAAATATATATTCGTATGTATATCTTCTGACTGTCCTCTCCGCTTTATCGTTTCCCCTATTTGCCTATTTCCCTGCATTAGAGTCAGATCCTGGCGACTTAAAGGCTGTTTACATTGGACCAGTTTCCGCAAATTTATTATAAGTACACAATAAAGTTGCCATTAAAATGATACATATGTTCCGCAAATTCGAAACTGCGCGAGCCAATTTGCTATGCAGAGTGAAAAATCACTTTTCAGTTTAAGGCCAAAGGCAGTTAATTGATCCCATAGTTAGTACATCCCCCATCTCGATGTAATCATGTTAAGCGCTGCTTAACTTCGACAATTAGACGAGAAATACCTAAAAAAATCCATGTGTTTAAATTTTGAAGGCGTAGAAATCGAATTTCTTTCATATTTGAGTCATAAAAATTTTTAAATTGATACGTACAATGTTTCTATTGAACGAATGGAGCTAGCTTTTCAAGTGATGGTTTTTCCCGTATATTTGTTGTTTACTTTTTCCGAAATATAGGACGTGCATCAGAGAGATTAGGGTATTGCATAAAAGATAAACTTGTCTAAAGTACATGCTTGAAGTCAGTAAATATATATTTTGTGCAGTTTCCTTATTTTTATTTCCATTAAAGGGGAATATCATTGTAAATCTATGTGAAGTGATGTCTGATAAACACGCAAGGATATCCTCTTGAGGATTCTTGGATAAAATGAAGCCGTGGAAGCTAGTGAACTAGCATGGGCCGAGACGAAGTCTTCGACTATTCCTCATTAATCATTCCAGCCTCTTAGCTTGCGTGCAAAAAAGGGGCTTTTACGAGAGCGTGCCGCCTTTTTGCGATTGGTAGGAGGACTCCTTAAGAGATCACTGAGATGCTTAAAACGTGTAAGAATAAGGTCGTGGAATAAGAAAGACAAGAAGGAAGTCTAGAATGAAGAGTCAAGAAACTCTAAAATTAACCTTCCGACATTTTAAATTAAGATTATATCGAGGAATTGAACTAAATTGAAATACAAAGCAACTCAGACTTTTTCAGTGTTACAAAGAATATTTATCTTTCCGGATTTATTTCGTTATCAAATTTGCTTCTTTGAAGAATAAATTGTCCATTATTTCTTTTAAAAGTCATTTCAATCGTAACCTAGATAAAAGTACGCTGAATTGATTGCTTTCCCTATCGCAATTACAACATTGACGTGTAAAAGTTGCCTTTTACGTTAGCAATCAATTACATACTATGCTTGCACGGCTAATTAGATAGTATGTTTTATCACATTAAGTTTGGACCAAGCTGGGATGGTTTCTAAAGGGGATGTTCTGGAATATAGAATATCAAAAGGCGCAGCTTCGTTGCGACTAGTGAATGGAGTTAACTGTGCTCCTCGCGAAAACGATGTAGGTACAATTCTAGCTGCAATTAAACTAGAGGTTTAATTGCTCGACAATTCAAGTCTTACTATGAATTTCTAATTCGAATTACGAAGGGAAATCTCTTTATTAATTTCGGCCGAGGCACACAGAATCCTGCTAATATTAAGGTGTGGAGAGAATATTTTGCATAATTTAACGAGACTACATCGTCACACATTTTTCTATTTATGATATACTATTTTCCGAGCTAAAATATTCATGTGGAAATAAAGGTAGAAAAGCATCCAAAATTGGATGTTATTTTTTAGTTTTGAGTACTCAATTTACTTTACAATATAATCCTTTTAAAGAGTGAAATAAGCTTTCAGTCCTTGTATATCTGTATAGGACGTAAAAGAAATGTTCATCTGTTAATTATACAGAATTATTGACTTATTGATTGACTAGCGAGCGATTTTAATGTGGAAAATTGAACTTTGACCAACAATTAATCGACTTCATTGAGAGGAAATTTGACGGTCGATTGCTAGGACGTATTAGTTGCATTCTGATGATGTCGAAATAACCTGCATGTGTGTTGATGGAGCTTGCTGCGACCAAAATTTTGACAACAATGCACATCCAATAAATATTCTGGGGCGCAATGACGTTAATATAATAGATCGCCCCTACATTATCCACACCCCATGAAGCAAAGGTTCGGCACCATTGGCACGGAAAAGATTCAAATCTATTGCTTCATTTAGAAAAAAAAAATATCAAAAATCGCATATCTACATTTTTATAAAGAGTTACGATAAAATCGGTTGTTTTTTTTCGGTAAAAATTCAATCACTGATACTATTTTTTATTTTATTACAAAATACAACTCTTATCTTTTTTATTTGCTTATACATACTATTTAATCGTTTGTACATAGAAATGCAAGGCTTGAGCTAAAACGTGAAACATTTTTTCAGTGTATCTACATTTGTATTTGCTCAGTGGAAAATCCATTAGAAAATTTCTTATCTTGTTTAAATGACCTATAAATTTCAAAAATTGAGAATCGATAAGAATTTTCCTGCTGCACGTTCCCGTTTAGTGTACGGGAATCTGTAAAGAAACTTTGTTTCAAGAAAATACAATTAAAGGATTCTCCTGTCTCATTAAACGGGTGGAATTTTGAAGGTTAAATTATTTTATTCGGCTTGGATTTGGAACTATCTATTCAAATATGCGCCTCTGCACGATATATGAAATGCGTACGAGACAGAAACCTGGATACAATGCAGAGATATTAATATTGGCAGTTGATACATCGCCGCGGTTTCAAGCGTCGGCTACGTGCCATCGAAATACCGGGTGACCCTTTAATATTCCATAGGCGTTCGGACTTGAACGGGAGCGTATCCGAACAGACTTACAAATTTTGCTGCGACTGTAGGGAAATGAGGGCTGAGAGCACCACACCTCCTGGAAATCTCCCATTATCGAGTTGAATAAAGTACGAGAAGGATCTGTAAAAATCGGAGAAGGAAGTCGAAAATAAAACGAATATCGAGCTTCCTAGTTTCCGACATTATTCACTTATCCCAGATAAAAGAATGATTTATTTTCTTCTTTCTGCCTCCTAAATAATTCTTTCATTCAAGAATATTAAAATAATTCTTCATTATTGACTCACGGTCTTCATTGTTAACTTACAATCCCTTTTATTGACTCGACAATATTTTCTTTTATTATTTCGTATATCAGACTATTTAAAATTTCCAATTTCTCTTTTGAATTTGATGGCTCTAAATCGTTCCATTCGATGTCAGAAGAACATTAAATGAAACCATTTAAAAGAATAAAATTTTAGGTCTCGAATTTAGTAGGATTACAATGATTTTTTTGTACTTAAGGAATGATTTTGCGGGTGAACCTAGAGGGTTAGGTGGATGAAACTACTTTGGACTTCTTTGGATATTAATTGGATCCATTTAGAAGAATAAAATTTTAGGTCTCGAAATTAGGAGATTTATAATGATTTTTTTGTTCTTTGGGAATGATGTTGAGGGTGATCCTAGTGTAGTAGGGGGTTGAAACTGTTTTGTGTTTCTTTTGACATGGAATGGAACCATTTAGCACAATCGAATTTCAGGTCTCGTGCTTTTTACACAAAAATGATTTTTCGTTGACGTAAGCGTTTGAAACTTCAGTTTCATTAGAGAAAATTGGTTTTTGTTGCATTCAGGGAAATGGGACAGGATATTTGTTATCTGAAACACATAAGTCACATAAGAATTGTGTATTTGTTAACAGAAAAAAGTTATCTCAAATATTGAATTTAAATTCAATAGAAAGAAGGACATATGGACGGAAGTAAATGAAGAAAGTAAATAGGAATGGTTTGAGAGTTTCAATAGAGGCAAGGAAGATATCTATCAGGTCAAAAAGAAACCAAGAGCAGATTGTCGAAGCGACTCATAATCGAACAATAAACTTTTATTCAGCAAAGTAAATCTTTATTTAAAAAGAGATTCGTAGTTTACATTCCGTTTTTAAATTAAGAAACAATTCTAATTGAATTAAAGGTAATAAAATAAGAATCTTTTAGAGAATCGAGAAATTTATAGGTGACATAAATTGGTTTAATTATTTCCTATAACATACTGGAATCGTTATGGGTCCGTTTACGCTTTATAGACCTTAATGATAGGGTATCAGAAACTTAACTTGTTATTATGCGACTGGTACTCCCACCTCAGCCAATTATGTCACAAGAAGAGAATCGATTTGCGAGTACTTAAGAAGGAAGTATCATTAAGTTCTTCTAAAAGATCTCTTAGCCCTTATCTTTTATATTTCCCTTCTTAATTCGAAGTTTCTACAGTCAAACGAATTTTTTCTCCTTGACACGAATTTTTCCCTAATAGAGTTAATTGAATCAGGCGTAGCTTTGTAAAATAAATTAATTAAATTTCCTCTGGGCTTTCATATTTAATGCCTTGACTTAAGCAAAGTTAGAATTTTCATTTTCTGCTACCAATTGTACAATTTTACTTCATTTAAAAAAATTAAGCACAGTTTTTAAGAAAACGATAACTTAATTTTTAGCTAATAAGTTGGCTAAAAATTGCGATCATAGATTGAAAAGAATATCGTGGAAGTCTGAGTGTGCAAGAAACGTGTAACCGGGGTATAACGAGATTCGGGAAAATTTAATAATACGTTGGCACGGCGTTTCGAGGTGATTTATATATTATGATACAACCCAATGTGTCTCCTCGATATAAATCAGGATCTTCTTACCTAGGGTTCAGGGTGGATGGGTTTCAGAGGCGAATGAGATGTAAGTTTTCGAGAGGGTATTATATAGTCACGTCTTCAAAATATTGATATTACCTCATTTTCAAATTATTTATCATACTCAATTTTTAAATTTATATTTTCCAGAGGTTAACGAAATTTATCCGCGAAAGAATTCAATATTCTTTCATTTAATGCAATGTCTTACCACAACTGCCCTATTCTACTAATTATGGCATCAGTAGAGCATGCCCGTTATGACAAGACGCGACATAAAATAAAAGAGTATTGGATTCTTCTGTAAAGAATAAAGTTCAACTGTGAAGAATAGGGGTTTTAAATACTTTTGTGATGTTTCTTGTTTCTCATGCTCATTGACTCAAATGTGCTATTAATCCACCTGATAGTGTACCTATCTAATTAATTCAAGCCACTTCCTCGAAGATAATCACGAGAGCAACTAGCGGACGAGTAGGGAATTTAAATAGCTGTTTGAATGAGAATTTAATCGAATCAATCGGATCCAATTAAAAGAGCCAAGCGATCTAGCTCTCTTATCGCGGGATTCGCGAGACTAGTTCAGGTCGACATTGGCATTAGGTATAGGTATAACAGGTGTCCAGACTTTTCTTTGAAATATCCGGACGTGACATCCCTTGAAAGGAAAGTTTTCAACGAGCCGACAGTGTCGTTGACGTTGGCATAAAATCCAATGCCGGTGAAAGCGACGAGTAGTGCGTCTACCTCAAGCAAGGCGATGACGGCATCGGTCGACTGGTGCAGTTTCTGCTTTACTTTTCTCATCTCTTTTCTTATTCTGGCTTCCATTTGCCACCCCTGCTTTATTTCTTCCCACCAGGCTACCGCTCACCTTGTCATCCTTTCATAAAAGCGTCCAGCATAAACTTCGCGAAGACCAAGCGAATCGTCCCCAGTGCATTTTTAATTAATAATTAAGGCATAAAAGGTAATTCCCGACTTAAAACTTCCGGTGCAGCGTCAGTGTATTTATGAGGCAACGACTCGCTACGATACGCTCATTAAATCGAGGGTTGAATTGCGCACACACTTCTAATTTTACGTTTTCCCGCTTTAAACGACTTTCCTTTGAATTTATTTCAGTTCTCAGTTAATTATTAATACTTGACATTTTCTGACATTCTCATTATAACAAGTCAATTGTTTATTTTCATAGAATTCATAATCTTAATCAGTAATCATGACTGTAAAAAGATCATTCTCTGAAATCCCTTG
>JAUEJJ010000021.1:2316080-2326389 GCA_032164275.1 Synergus coniferae | reverse complement strand
AAAATATTTTAAGAGATTTCATAGTATCTTCAAGAATTTCGATAGTTTCAAGATATTTCAAATGATTTTCAATATTTTATGGTATTTCTAAGATTTTTAAAGCATTTTAGGAAAGCCATGTAAATTTCTGCTAATACAATATAAAATTGTAATTCTGACTATATCGACATTAATAAAATAATTAAGTTATTATATTGGAAATAAAATAGTAGGTTTGGCCGTTCCTTTCGGTTTTGTAAAAACACCTTTTAGAAGGAAGCTGTGTTGTCGGATTTTAGTAGTGCACGTGTCGCAGCGCTCACGGGCAAGAAAGCTTCAATTTAATTCCGTTCAGGACTCGAGATGAGGTTATTAACCTTAGCGCTCCAGCATTTGCAAGCTCATTTGTAAGCGTCCAGCGTTCAACGTCATGGCGGTGATTCCCGTTCGCTTTCCTGAGTGCTTTCGAAATCGTCGAACTCGACACTGTTGATGAATTGAGCTCAGATCGTCAATAAGTCAGCTATCTTCAGAGAAAATGAACTGAGCAGCGCAAACCTCCTTTCTCCACAATTTATAGAGCTAAATTAACCCACTTTTTAGGTCAATGAAATTAAAATTGCCTTTCTTTAAACTTAAACCCTGATTTATTAAAAATATATACAATTCAAACGATTTTTATGGCATGTCTGACTGTAAAGGACCTGTTTCACTAGTTGCGCGGAAAAAATTCAAGATTGTAGGATAAATAAAAAATAAAATATAACATGTCAAAAGACACACTTAGCAAATTGAAATCGTTAATTTTCAATACCAAAAGTCAGTATTCGGACCCGAGGGAGCTGAGAATTTCGATTTTCTTTGACCCACGCGTCTAGAAAAGCTGACAAAGGGTAAGAGTACGCTAAGGACTTGAAAGTCAAGAAAAAGGAGAAATAGAGCAGAAGGAAAAGGATGAGTAAAAGGAGTAGCATATTTGTGCGATGTACCTAAAGAAAGGCTGCCCAGAACTATGAAGCAAATACAATAGAGAAGACTTTTCTCAGCTAAGAAATAAACAGTGGAAGAGGTTTAGAAGACAGAAGGGTGAGCCGATTTAAGGGAGCTTCATGGATAGTTGAAGGGAAAGATAGACTCAAGATGTCAAGAAATCTATAGACTATGTGCACACAAAATTCATGATTTCTCTTTACCAAGAGGATTTTTCTGTTCATGAGATTTGCACAAACTCTGTGACTCTGACATATCTGCTCTGTCGCCTTAAATTTTCTGGTACAGGAAAATTTAAATGATCACATTTCCTGTGTGATCAAATCTTATTTCCTATATTCGGTCGATCACCTGGAAAATAGAAAATTCTTTAAAGACTATTACTTTTCTTTTTCTTTTAGCTTTTCTTTTTCTTTTAACGTAAAAAGATTATGAAAAATGTTAATATTTTAACGCAAAAATATTAATTGAGATTTTAGAGGCATGGTTGAACCTTTAGCCACATCAGAGAGTTTGTTCCCTTTTCTGCATTTTTTTAGAAACTGTTAATTAATCAAAAATTAGTTTCCCTATTTTATTGAAGGTAACTAATTGTGCAGGGATTTAAAACGACATGTGATATCGACAGGTCAACGTATCCACATATAATAGAAGGTTAAAAAGGATCAGCTTTTCCACTCTTTTCATAGTGGTCATGCGCTTATGCAACTACAATGCATTTTCAAATTCTTGGAAAGTTATTGAGTACGATGTACGAATAAGGCTCGTGGATGAACGGACCTTTATCTCAGCTGTAGTCAATAAAGCGTTCAGATTGTTTCCGGTGTTCTAAAAGCCCTGTCGCGCACTGCGAACGTCGCTTAAAAATAATTGGATGAAAGAGCTCGACTGTTTTTCAGACACAGGAAGCCGTATCCTTTCCAGCTATTTCCGATATGAGGACCATTTTCCTAGGCATTGTAAACCGAATATTTTCCGCTCTTTATTCCCCTCAATTTACGGATTTTCCCACTTGAAATTTTTATTACTTCAACTCTTTCCAATTTAACAATTGCCCTAATAAAACAGTTTATTTTTTTATTTTTTATATATCGTATTTTTTATATATTTTTATAGAGAACTAGAAATTTAGAATGTTTCAAGAAATGACTGAGTTGCAATTTGTCGGATTACTCAAAAAGATTCAGTGATACATAACTGTTACTCAAGAGTGCTTTGCAGGATGCATAATGTTCTTATATGAAGATGGTATATTCAAAGTGTTTTCTCTTGAATTTTTCTCGGCAATCCGCTCATTTTTTGTACCAATCGCGAATAATTCATTTGACACATTCTCCATTCTCTCGCTTTGCATATCCAACTTATCATCTTCCCTTTTCTTCGGTTACGCCCTGAATAATCTAAAGAATGTACGTTCAGTGTAATGGTTACTCATTTCCAATGATGAGAAATAATTTTAGTATATGAATGGAACTAAAATTAATTTAGGCTAAATCGAAGATTGACTAATTATTGATGGCATATGTTTTTTCGTGTCTCTATATCAGTCAGCATAAACTAACTGTTCAGTTTCAAATAAACGAGGCAACGAGATCGATACGGTTTTTGAATAGAGAATGGGAATATTGAGTCCCTTGAATCCCCTCAATCCAATTGCATCCGTTCCTGACTCGAATTCCGAAGGTTGGTTAATTCTATTCTTGGGACACAATACTAATTGCTCGACTTCTGGCTTGCATATTGAACCTCGGAAATTCAAAGTTTACTGGAATGTCAGTTCAACTTTTACTGTCGGGCACCAATTAAAATAATTTGTAAAATTCGAGCCGCGTGATTAGAATTTTTTAACTCATTTTTTCAATTTGTTTAAAAATTCGATGTTTTGAAAATTTAACTCGTTATATTTTCATGTATTAATACAAACCTTTTTTTCTTGAAAGAATTAGTGAATAAATAAATGTTTGGAGAGTTGTGAAATTTCTTCAGAATATTTTAGCGAGGTGAGGAAATGAAATTAATAATGTATAAAGGTAGGAAGAATGAGGGGTGGGGATGATAATATAAGTCCATGAAAGCACGTATACAGTGGGTGAAATTTGTCTTCGATAAAGGTATCTCGAGTCATATCTCCCTTGGGGAATAGAAAGGGACTGGAGTACACTTCTAAGCATTTCTCAGGATAGATCCTCCACATGAAAAGCCGTACTTTCAGTGTTTCAGCAACACGAGTGGTAAAGTACAATTTAGATAGCATGCTACGATCTCAAACTACTGCCGTGGGATAGGTGACCAAGGTGGTTGCTTGTTTTAGAGACCTGAAGGCTAGTGTCGGTGTTTCTACTTCCGTCATTGTATTCACCGATCCTCGTTGGACAAAGCTGCTTCACAGACCAAGAGAAGCTGGGGATTTCACGCTAACCGAAATTGAAGCTAAATATTCTCATCTTGCGGAGGCGCTATTGTCACTTTAATTTAAATTTGTCTCTTAATTTCCTACGTGAATGTTCGTAACTTTACCTGCTTATTCAGTTAATCTCAAACAATAGAATCATATATGTCCTTAGACGACAAGAAATTTTAGACAAGATTGAATTTTACAAAATGCGAGATAATTTCAAAGAGAATTAAAATAAAAATTTCTAATTAAATATACGCTTGGATGTGAAATTGGCGTGATTGGTGCCATTTGATAAAATGCACGTTGTTCTGTTTATCTTGAATGAAATAGTTAGTCAAATTCGTAATGAAATACATGCAGTAGCTAGTTAGAATATGGAATATTCAAACATCGTAACGTCTTCAATTTGGGTAATAGTTACCCTTATTCCATTTCCTACTCGCTATTTTCGCTGAATGGGCATTTTCACTTCATCTCCTGCGCTGCCTGGAGTAAATGCTCAGTTGCGCACATGGACCGCATGCTCAACAAGAATTTATTGGAGCACAACTTGGAGACTACTTCACTTAAATCCCAACGAAGGAAACGGGATGTGCTGTTATACGTCCAGACAACGAGAAACTGGAGAAACTGCTCTTTTCGGAGGCATGGTTCTTTTATTTCTTTTCCTGAAGCTCGCAAGTTTCCCTTTTTGCAGATACTGCTCACTAAAATGCTATACATTCTATCTAAAATGCGATGTTTAGTATTTTTTAAATTATTCCACGTACATAATACGCGATAAATTTTGCAGTAACACTTTATGATTAAAAGAAGCAAATCATTATTGGAAAATCACTATATTATGATTAGCCTTTATTTTAGTTGTTCTTATTAAGCAAACATTTCTAAATATTGTTTAAGTTCTCTTAAACAGGCAAAAGAGTTTGGAAAAAGTTTTGTACGTTCGAAAGTTTCGAACAAGTACCCAAGAAGTTCAACAGGAAAGTAGTACCAATTCTCGTCGTCACTGCTCGTTGACGATCGAACCGACCTACCCTTTGGAATTTTTTATTTTTATTTTTTTTTCTTATTTAAGTAACCTGCTCGACAAGTCCTGACCAAGAGTGCGCAGCGTTACTGTTCCAAGTTTGAACGTTCTAAAAGCTCTCTTATCTCTCAAAAAGTTTTTCGCGACAGCTGGGACGATGACAAGGAGATGCCGGAAATATTTGTATCGGCTAGGCAAACGAGGGATGAACTGACACGTAAAGTTCGAGTCAATTCTTTAGGGAACCAACTGGTCCACTTAGACGAACATTTCATTTTGCCATATAATCAAGTTTTCATAAAGTTAGTGCGGTTTCCTTTTGCTCATGTCGTTCCAAGGGGAACAAAGTGAAAGTTTAACAGTTCAAGTTATAAAGGTTTTACGATCTTCTTCAATCGATAGAATGTCACCAATGTAACTCAACTTAGAACACTCAATGTAGAATCCTATAAAGAAGTGAATTGAATTTTACTTTTTTAATGAGTATCATTAGGAGGAGAAAAATTAAAAAAAAGAACATAAAAACGAAAGAGCAATATTCTGAGATAACTGAAGTTTCCTCCGTATTTTAATGCATCTATCTATTCTTCAAAGAACAGTAAAAAAAAGAACAGTGATTTACATCTTCAAACCCTTCTTACACCAATTTTGTTATCAGATTTCCTTTCCCGGTCGTATTCTGTCCCTACAGTTCTGCTCTTTCAAAGAAATCAAAGTCGATTAAATTCCAACCCTCGTGTTACATGAATATCCCTCTAGACTCTGGAAAGGCGATCTCGGGTTGAGAGGCCACATCGCATCCTCCCAATTCGTCATAACGTTGGAAGTTGCCAGGTAAGTACATTGTACTTGTCCGTTCGTTTTTGGCGGATCCTCGGAACCTCTGTCGCGTGATTTTAGATTTTGGAGGGATCAGACCGCTGTTCATGTAACATGGTGCACACTGGCTTTTCTGCGCTGGCTCGACTCGACACCCCATGTCCCCACCAGGAGTTGAAGGAGTGGGGGTGGGTGCACACACCCCACACCCGCTCTCTCACCTCTTCCTGCCTTCACCTATAACACCCTCCACCCCTAGCAAGCACCACCAGCGCCTCGACTCTCAACCTACAGCCGGCATCCCCTTCTGGGTGTCTCTCTCTATCTGTCTCTCTTTCTCTCTCGCACCCTCTGTATTGCTGTAACCTCCTTCGCCAGTCGCCTCACTCAGTAGCGCCGAGTGTCTCGATGCGGTAGCATGTTCAGTAGGGAGATTTTCAACATTTTGCTCGTGAATACCCCCGTATGTAGGGACCCGCCCACCTTCAACCGCGAAACTACCCCTTAGATACTCTCAATCGGTCCGCGGCAGCAGAAACTTTCCTATCTTCGAAAATTTTAATTATATCATTTTAGTCTTTCTTTTTCTTTTCACAAAGAGAAATGATCAAACCTGTTTGAATTACACTTTTTTAAACTCGCGAAACTATCTGTGAGTTTGAAGTTAATTCGAAGCGAATAAAATGAAGAAAGTTTGAATAATAAAATAAATCTAAAGTCATTTAACATTTGAACATTGAATAT
Source organism: Synergus coniferae (assembly GCA_032164275.1). Lineage (NCBI taxonomy): Eukaryota > Metazoa > Arthropoda > Insecta > Hymenoptera > Cynipidae > Synergus > Synergus coniferae. Next base: position 2,320,429 of record JAUEJJ010000021.1, on the reverse strand, counting down.
TCAAAAAATAATAGAACAGTTTGAATTATAAAAGTTGAAAATAGAAAATAAGAGATGGGGGTGAGGCAAGTTTGGCCTCGGTTTTACCCGACCTTGGACGGTGGAGGTGATAGTGATGTTGGTGAGAAAGTTTTTCAAAGTAACTGTGTTGAGAAAAGTTGTCAAGATTGTTGTGCAAAGGTGAGAGAAGGAAAGAGTGGATTTTCAAGGATGTACTTCGTGACAATTAGTGCACTTTTGATCTTGTTGGCCCATCCAAAGACTTCGATGGCCCTCGGAAGAAAGGGTGAGTGTCAATATGTCCTTTGAAGTTTGAAACTTTCGAAGCCTCAACGACCTTCAAAATTAAAGTGACCCTGTTTGCCTTTGCTTTATCGCTTTGAACCACTTGTACATCTCGTCGAAACGAGATTGAGGGAGTTTTATTCGTTCTAAAAGGGAAGTTGACATTCGTTTACAGTCGAAATTGCAAAGCTGTAAAATGTACAATATATATTCCAATACGAAGAGATGTTTTACGTTACAGAATTTATTGAGATATTATCAGAATACTATGCAAATAATAATTACTATAGAATACTAGAATGGTAATCACCATTGACAGTTTAATTTACATACATTGGATATGGAAAATTGAAAATTCTAATTAATTGTTCCAACATCTTCACAGATTTAGTTTTAGAAATGCTGAAATGGAAAGAAAGATACCGTTTTAACTTTCATCCCTCTTCCAACTAAAAAATTATTGTTCAAGGTTCCTCGGGGGAATGATAGGTTACGGGAAAAACTACCCCTGCGAAATGTAGAACGTCAGACTCTACAAATGAAGACAAACGATATTATCTATACTTTAAGACCGTGGTTACGTGTAGAGAAATTTCCGTACGAATAGCTGGAATTTTTCAGTGCAAATATTTCAGGGGTTGAACTCCCTGTATATATGTAATTTTGGATATTAGAAAATAGTTTCAAATATTCAATCGAATTCCCAAAAAGCACGTTATTTTGTATAATACAATTTGCAAGTTTAAAACTCGTGGAATTGGGCAAACGTAAATTAAATTAACATTGTAATTAAACCTGTCTCTCTCCATAATAATTAACACATTAGTATTGCAAATTACAAACTGCATACTATAAACTCATAAATTAATATGATCAGTTAATTGAAAGCAATAATAAAAAAACCTCACTTATAGTCAAGAAAATAATATTTTGGGCTTGTAATAATTAGGTCTTTGTTGATGATATTTATACATAATGAACGAATTAACAAAACTGAATTATGCCAATGAGTGCTTGTCTATTCAAGAGAATAATTGCATTTATGCTTTAACAAAAGCAATTACTAAAAACAAAATTGTAGGTTGAGAGTAGTAATTACGACTCTTCTGTAATTATAGTTAAATGGTATCTACTGTACGGGAATTTAAGATCCGGGAATTGTCCGGGAATTGAAAAAAAAACCAGGAATTGTCCTTGATTTTATTTTTGATGTGGGAAGTGGATTTCCGTGTTGAAAAAAACTTTTCCGAATAATCAATCTTATCCGAAACTATGTAAAATATTTCAGTCGAAATTAGAAATTCTTACATATGTTAAAATTTCGGCAATATGATTCTTTTATTTACGTATGTATATTTAAAGAGTCTTCTTAATTGGATCTTTGTTGATATTTTCACGAAATCGAAAAGGGTCATGTGTATAATTTCTTAATGTTTATCTTTTCCGAGACGATTTATATGTAGTTCTTAGAAATTTCCACTTGAATTCATTGTTTCACGCAGCCTCTTCTGTTTCCTTTCTGTTGAATGACCATTTTCAGACTCTGAAAATGTAGTAAGATTTCGAAATTTATAACCTCCCTCTCTTCTTAGATTGCTTTTGACTCTCGTTCGGAGGGGTTGAAATAAAACTTTAATCCGATAGTCAACGCGTAACGTGCTCGCGATTAATCTAGATTAATTTATCAATTTGTATTCTTTATTAAGTGTTTGTACAAAGGTATTGTGAAGTGTAAAGTGGTTTTCCGGCTCGGTTTTCTTCTAGCAAAATAGGTGCTATAGAACACAGAATGTATTTAAAATTTCATAATTTTCATTTTTTTGTAGATTTGAATTTTTGTTAATGATTCATTGATGCCCAAGTTTTTGTTTCTTCGACCCACTTTGTTCCCTTATAATGATCAAAAACTTCTTTATCTATTTCACATTGGAAATATGTATAAATTCTTGTAAAGAAGATTTCAAGTTACACAAAATGGGAAAAATATTCCTTATTTTCCAACCTCTATAAAAATAAAAAATGTTCTGAGAAAGATAAATCAATAGAAAATCAATATTTGTGAGGTTGTAAAATTTCTATCTCGAGTTACGAGGGCAGATCCACTCTTACATGAATGTATTACATACGAAACATTGTCGGTAGGTTTTCTTTTTTCTCATTTTCTGTTTTCCACATTGGTACATCTCGATTCCGTGATGATCTCAGCGAAATGAGATTGCGACACTTTTATACACAGTAAACACGTAATCGACATTCTTCGGAAACATGTGCAGGATATGATAAGACTGTAGGTATGTCCTATACCAGGACATATCGCGTTTTAGAAAAACGATGAGAAACCTCATTGGTAGTCAAGAATGATTATCCTCTTTTCATGCACAACCTATAAATTAATTTTGTTCACTATCTTCTTAATCATAAGGTTCACTCTTTTGCATACATTAGTTAATCAATAAATTTTAATTAAAAAATATATTTGCTACAAACCACATTGATATGTAATTTTTAATTAAATTTTCTTTTACATCAATTTTAACTTTACAATTGAACCGCCGCATCGTAGAACGGCATATAAAATTTCTTGGTCCGAGCACAAACGGGTCTTGACAATGTAAGAATTAAAAATTTTAAAATATTTTTTGATATTATGAAAGCAGAGGAATTACTTGAAATAAATTTACAAAAATGAAAGTTCAAAGAAAATTTTTGAAGGGGTGAGAAGTCATTGGGCCAATAAATTTTATATCCCGTTCTACGATGCGGCGGTTCAATTGTGTTCTGTATCGAATTTATTTTTAAAAGTTAAACCATCCTCTGTCAGGAAATTAAATAAATAACACGCAAATTGATTATCAGTTTTGAATATATGACGTCGAATGTGTTGGCTGGTTTGGGCTTGAAACCTATATTCAGAGTTGAAAGCAAAAACCGAAAAATGGAACTGCCAGTACGCGACGTAAAATTAATTGAAAGTCGCCTGTCGCGTTGTATGTAAAGACGGTGAAGGGCTGAGCGACATTTGGTTTGCTTTTAATTAAACAGCGAATGCAAGTTTTCAACTCGTGCCTCAACACGATTAAAAATATCGCCTTGGTGATTAAACGAGATTTGTTTCAATAAAAGCTTTACAAGTTTCATAACTGTTACGTTTAGTAAAAAATTAACAATCAGATATTTATAATAGTAACATTTTAAACATTTCAACAGCATTTTCTTGAAATAAAATAGTAGAGAAATAAAATTATACTGTATAGAAAAAAATTGACCTTTGACCGTTTCATGAGAGTAATACAGTATTTCCAGATTCCTCATAATATGTATATATTCTTGAATCAAGTTCATCATTGAATATTGAAAGCTGTTTCAAAGTTATATGTATGGTTTGACATATTCATTCAAACTTTCATAAGAAAGGGAAAATCTCAAGTCTCGAAAATTGAGGTTGCATGGAAGGAATACAAAAAAATGTGATAAAAATCACTGCTGGATACGCAGCATTATGAGTATTCGTGAATACATACTTGGTTTTATTCTTTTGGGGTGACGAGCAGGCAGCTGTGAGCTTGGATTGTATTTGTAATAAAAGTATATCCTCGAAATAATATAATAAGCAAAAATCTTCTCCTAGAATAAAATAACTTTAAATTCTTATTCCAAGATATGGTTTAGGGGCTACTTCAGAATTGACATACGTTGCTTTTCATTTGTTAAACCTTTTCAACAATGAATGCATCCAAATTGGGATTTTTTAACTATAATTTACAGAAGAAACAATATAATTGGTTTTTATGAAACAGTGTTTTAAGGGCATGTATTTGGATAATTGCCACTACTGTATAATTTGTAAACAAGTAATCCCGGGGTACAATACAAGTAATTATTTGCTCAGTCGGTAATTTGATTTATGAAAACCAACTACTTATCCTTAAGATGAACAAATTGAAGTTTCCCATCGAAGTGCGATTTCCTAGATCGTTTTGTAAGATTTTCTTGCGTCCTCGTTAGTGCTTACTGGTCACGTTATTGCCTTTTTCGGATAGTTAGCTGATTGCATCCAAGCTAAT
>JAUEJJ010000021.1:2285384-2307025 GCA_032164275.1 Synergus coniferae | reverse complement strand
CCTGTCGAGCTTTAATGCGAAAGTTATACCATTCGTATTTATGATTGGAATGAGTATACCATATTTTGTGGTTGAAAGTTCGGCATTAATTTTACTCGTTAAAATTTTACAATATTCCAGAAATCATATTGCATTTCCTCTACATTCTGGAAAAGGAGAAGCGAGCCTCAGATTTTCTCAACTACGACTCAATTGTAAGAAAAGAAACAAAAAAAAAACGAAATTAAATATACGTATATACGTATCCCGCGCAATCTGCGATACGGAATATCTCTTGCGAATAATCCAAATGGGAGAAACATCGGACTCATTGTTATTTAAATTTACGCTCGAGTGCCGTGACTTCAGCTTTCTGAGCTTTCGTCAACTTATATTCTTAAATAAAAATGTATCTAGTATATGGCAGTTCTATACATTTTTTTTAAACATACAATATAAATTCGTCTATTGTTAATCTTCAAGTGCTTGGAAGCAGAATAATCTTTTTCCAAGTTTAGATAAATGGAAAAGAACTTTTATAGAAGTCGATAAGCTTTAGAAGTCAAATATGCCACTGGTGAAAAGTGCATCAATGACTTTTGCTGGTAAAATTTTCTATCTCTCGAGAATGTAGTCAAGAGCACTGGGTTATTGTACAGTACACGAGTTGGAGCTCGCGAAGGTACGTAATGCATTTAACGTTCTTGCATTGCTCTTCTCTTCCTTAACGCCCTACATATAACACACACGATACCTACACACATACATATACATGTATATAATGTATATAAGCACTCAACGTGTATTTTGTCTACCACTACACTACTACCAGTATCTCTTTAACGTACTCTCCGTTTCGAATTCTCAAGTATATTATACATATGTATAGGTGCAAGTGCACAAGTGCAAGTGCACAGGTACCACAAGTGCCACGAAACACGCGTGAATCACTATGCATGCTATTTTACGGTCAGTAAGCTTCAATTTCGTCGCTATCACGACTCACAGCCTAGCAGTCAAAGTTTATGCGCATAATTTAATTACACTTTCATTATAAATCTCATTTATAAATTTCATTCATGTAAGATTGTAATAACAGGGCAAAAGCTAGCTGCTATTGTGTATCTAATGCATGATGAATTTGTTGCAAGCCCCGCTCAGATATATCGGCAGGTAGTATGTAATTTACTGAAACAACTTTTGTTTTTACCAAATAACTGTTTTGTTTTTATCCTACGTAAATTAGCAAAGTCAGAACTCCTTGAAAATTTAATTTATGGTTAGTAGCTGCCAGGTGAATTAAATTTGTATTATATACGAAAAAATATTTTAAGTGCGTACATGATCGTAATAAATTCCCACACGAGGTATAATAAAATTGTATCTAGTTTCCTTTATGACTGGGCACTTTTGGTGTCATTTTGAACTCCCTTTTGCTTTTAAAGTACTACATTCCCTTGGTTACCCTCATTGTTCAGAACCCTATAGTGCGAGCAGTAAACTACTTCAATGCAATCACCCAATTTCTCTTTTTCTTTCAACGTTTCTCATTTTCCCTCGCCCTCAACAGACCCCCGTTGTCACGTACCTTAGCGCGTGCAAGTGATACTCGAAAACACCGGTTAGCTGAAAGATATCAGCTTCAAGACATGGTTATTTTATTATTCCTCTATCGGATTTTATCTTCATATTCTCAGTTTCCTTTCATGAAAAGTATTTTTCTCTTACCATACACTCCTTAAAATCGTCCTTCGGGTAAATTAAATTTACAAGCTACAGATAATTTTTCATTAGTATATTTTCATTAATGATAGTATGGTGGTTGATGTGATTTAAGGATAAAAGTGGGCGTGGTCAGGAGATAAGAGACAATAATCAATGTCAATGATAAGAGAGGGCGTTTGATCGAAGTCGTCGGATGCTAAGTGAATCATAAAGTGTTTAACGCTTTTTGCACAATAACTTCCGATACGAACTTAAAGATACTCTTGAAGCTTGATTAAGTTAGGAGTTCGAATTGAACCAGGAAAAAAAGGAAACTCTTTTCACTAAAGTGTTGCAGGAAGAGTGTTGAAGCAAAAATGGACATCACGTTGTTGTTGCACGTATAAGGGTAGAGGACAAGAGACAATAGAGAAGTAAAGGGGATGGGAGAATCAAATAGGTAGGTGCCGATAGAAAAACAAAAGGGTAAAGAAAGCATGAACTCGTGCAACTTGGTCATTGTGGAAGCTAGTTCGTGTATGTCGTATAGTTTCTGCAGCAACGTAATGCACTTAACGTTATATCTACTCTTCTCTTCTCTTCGGAGGTACTCCAGGACTGTCACTTCAATCCTCCCCATTGATGTCCCGATTTTCCCACCCCTTCGACAAACGTCTCCTCGACTATTCCGGAATCCTCCTCCTTCCTGCTTTTGCTTTATTAACTGGCATAGCGTGATCACTCTGTTTCACGGGAAATGCGTGCACTTGAAAGGCAAGGCGAGAAGATGAGGGGTGATTTGACGCGACTAGCAGGTATAATATAATGCGATGAAGTGATTCAACGATTGAAATAGGAAGACAATCAGAAAGCGCTTTTGGGGTTCGAGTTCTGAGGTTCTGAGTACTCGACTTGTATTCGGATCCAGCAGCTGGAAGATGGAATTGCATGGCTTCCTTTGGTTAAGCAAGTCATGTCGGAATTTCATTCTTCCCTTCTGACCCTTGTGAATTTTGACCTGAATTGAAACGATTTAGAGAAGCTCGGGAGGATCCTCCTCATGCTTGCCTCCTCTGAAATATTTAGTCTTTCTTCTGTTATTTTATTATTTAGAAACCTCCAGAATTTTCAATTCGCTAACTCACCTTCGATTTGGGTATTTTTAAATAATTGTTGAAGTTAAGAATTGGAAATCGGAGGATTTCTGATGAATCTGAGGATTTAATCTTTTAGCTGTTTCTTAACTTTATTTATTCACTGGATTTTCAATTAAACTATTTGTTTAGAAAAATGAGAACAGCTGCTTGAGACAGAAAATGTTTTCCTTTGTGTGTGGTAATTTTTGAAAGAGCTTGTAACGATATGAAAGAACAAGAACGCGTATGACAAGATGCACAGTTTATTCATGCTGGGAATCACTCTTTCAGCCGTTAAATTGCAAAATATCCCACGGGAAATTCTTCTCGCCGCCGGAAGTTCGTACCCTTCCACGAACTAGTGTTCCGCGAACAACGAAGATAGATGACTGGAGCTTCGACTTGGGATACGTTCGCATCTTCTTATCGAGATATAAATCAGCGCGATTTTTGGCGAGTACATTTTCTCGACTGACGGCTGTTCTCACTGTTTTTTCTAAGATTTCACAAATAAAATCGTATGTTCATCAATTCTTGCCCTAAATTAATTTTGGGTTTGGGTCAATAAAAAAATTCGACTTCAAATATATTCGAATTTCCTTTTTATTCAATTTGAGAGCCACGGAATTTTCATGTACACAATCTTGTTTAGTAATTACATATTGTTAATTGTAAAAGCAACGCTTCGCGCGCTGTAAAGAATAAATTACACAGTTTCTCTTCATAAAATCTTTTTTGCGAAAACTAATTCAAAAGAACTAATTTTTACTTCAAATAATGTAAATTGAAAAGGCTTCGTACTTCTTTTTAGAAAATTAGCTGATTGTTCTAGTTTGAAACTTGATTGGAAATTCGAGTAAAACTTATATTAGCACTTTACATAATAACTGCTCGTAAATATAATAGAAGAGAGCGTTGAATGGCAGCCATTCGCAATCGTTTTGTCCTGAAGTTGCTGGCTTTGCGGTAACCGACATATAGAGTCGGTGTGAAGTAGCTGAATGTTCTTGCTGGCTAGGTTCCTCGTCCAGAGCTTGTAATTGAATCGGTTGCATCAGAAAAGCACGTTTCTGGCAGTTTGCGGATGGTCCCCAGAGTCCGAAAGAGAGGCAGAAACGAAGGACCAGAAAAGAGATAAGGGGTGTGAGAATTAGGGGATGAGTGGATATTGAGACCAGCTCTCTACTCCAGGTTAATCTTCTGTTCCAGTTACCACAATTTTTCAGCTTTTCTACTCATTTGAAATTGTTAAGTTATTCCTTTTTGACCGTTAGTTTCTAATTGTGAATTTGTTAACAGAGTCGTAAATGTGATGATGAAAGTAATGGAAAATAAACCAAAGATCGATAAATTGAGAAATTGGATAACGAATTTTATAACCTCGGTACTGTTTAATAATAATTATACTACAGTATACCAATATACCGTGTAATAGGCATTTTAGAGTAACATGTAATTTATATTGCCATTTAATATCGTTTGGGAACCAATGCCCTTATTATGCACTTTATACATATATCACGTCAAAGAGAGAGCAAAGCAGTCGGGACCAGAAGTGCCGGTCAAAGCTTTAATTACCTCTTTACACCTCAGCTACAAGATAATTTGATTAAGCGTGTGGCCGAGGGTGAATGAAGAGATCTGACAGACAACATAGAGACGCTAAATGCATAATGAGATTTATTCCTTTCTAAATGATATTCATTATTAAGGGCATATGTTACTTTACCATAAGGGCAATTTAGTTTCGCCAATTTTACGTTTGCCATCTACAAACTGAGAAAAATATTCGTGCAACACAAATGTTATTGTGTTGGCTCAACAAAAGGTTCGTTAGTTCAACAAATCTTGTGAAATCAATTTAAATCTCTGGCTAATCCTTTTCATCTCTCTTTTGAACTCTTTTAAAAATCCGTTGGAATTCTTTAAAATCAAGTATCTCGATCAATCAAATATCTAATAAAATATCTTAAAATCCCCTAACATCACTTAAAATCTTCTACAACCCTTTAAATTATAGAAACATGAACAATACATTTATCTTACACTAACTAATAATAAAAATTGACAATGATTGAGATTGAAAGTCTTTTCAATGTAGAAAATGGGATAAACTCGCAAGTATTCTTTTCCGAAATAAGTTTCTTAAATCTCCTATATCTGAGAGATGGAGAACAATAAAAGGGTGAAAAGACGAGCTGATGAGTTCGAGGTGAGAGGTTTTCGTATAAATTCGATACGAGATATCTATTACATAGTTATAGCGGTCGGCCATTTATGGGGCCATACTTCACGCAGAATTGAGCTACGAACGTTCATTGTGTCGATCACAATGGATGGATTATAACGGCCACTGAACACTGACCATTTCGCTACTATGAAGATGTGATGTGGCCAGCTCTCTACAAGTAGAATAAACAGTCACATACATACAAGTTCTTTCGACAAACTTGGAAACGTACAGGGGTGCTTCCGGAGAACTCAAACATAGGGTGGAATTCTCATAAATCTCTAGAAAATTGTAAATACACCTAATAAATTCAAATAGTAGATAAGCACAATAAATGCATGTGCATAAGGAGATTTAGGAAAACATATAGAAAGCTTTGCTTTTTCTGTAGGTTGACCTTTGGCACTCATTTATTGTTATGCATTAATTAAGAATATTAATTAGCAAAATATAGAAAAATATAGCAAAATAATATAGCAAAAGTGCGAATAAAATATTTTACATTATATCAGTTAATATCTAATCATCTCAGTAAACTGATCCCACTTGTTTATTTATACAATATAGGATTGAGAAATGATAGAAGCATTATTAACTATATGATCATTGACCTCGTTTGATAAATGTGATTTGAACTAAAATTCTTGGAACGAGATAATAGAAAGGTGTCAAAGCAAGTCGGAAGTATAATAGGGGATCGCACGCATAGCGTGAAAATGGAGAGGGAGGACATTTAACTTCGATGGCCATTCTGAGATTCTCAGTCGGAGGTCGACCTGCCAGGGTGAGGGTTGATACTCTGCCAAAGCAGAGGGTTGCCATATACGCTTTAATACTCTGATCGTGCCAACAGGCACCCATACAGGCGCGTCGTAATTTCCCTAAAGCGTGCCAGAACTAGACAGATGCCTTATTAATAATCCTCCATCCCTCGTTCGACATCCCCACGACCGACACTGTCCGGGATGGAAACTTTCGAAACCACGAAAAAGATGGCCCAATAAATTTTATCAACGATACATTCTCAAGCTTTGAAAGCCAACATTTCCAATACTTTATTCATTCCAGAACTTCAAGCGCTCTTCATTCACAAAATGGGTTTCGAAATAGACGAGTGGGAATCCCGAAGTTATTAAATATAAATAAATAAAATAACCTACAATATTGGCGTTTGTTTGAAAATAAAGCAAACATTATTTAATAAATGATTAAATTTGGGAAATTATTGTCAAAGGGAGTCTTACCAGGAAATTTATTTGTGTTTATTATTCAGAGGGGGTCATTAACGGTCCATTAGTTTCTTTTCTTTCTACTCATTATTTAAGCGAAACTTGTTACACAGCAATCAACGTGATGCCATGTAGTTGCGAGTAATGAAAGAATAATGACCGACTAAGGGTTAAAAAGGGAACGATCGTCCAGACAATTTGCAAAGTAAACGAGGGCGATGGAGCGAGGTACGGGAAGACTCTTGTTGCGTTTCTTTTAGTTCACCTTTCTCTTCCTTGACGACTTTTACAGAAGCTTTTCAGTAACGAATTATATAGTCGAACCACTTGGTACATTTATGGTCCTATCAATTTGTGCCATTTAATAATCAGATTCTGTGTTCTTCAGTGACACAACACTGATCGTTGGTTACTATTTTTTTCAATTTTACTCAAGTTGTAACAGAAAGTACTTAATATTTAATTTTTTTGTGTAAGAAGCTTTAATTAATGTTCACATTCGAAACACTTAAACCTCTTGAATCATTTAATAGAAAAGATATTAGATGTTAAATATTAGGTATTAGATACTAGATACTTGATATTCTGTTGTGTTTTGTCTTTATTTTATGGACTCATATTTCATGAAGAGAGTTAAACTAATAACGAGCTTATGAGTCGACTCACTAATTATCAACTCTTCATAGCTGCAATATACATTTCGATTTTCGAAAATTTAATTTCACTTTCGCCTGAGATTTAAACTTTGCTATAAATTCTCAGATAACTCTTCCTTAGGTAAAGTTTGAAACCAAGCAGTTCACTTAAGTTTCATGCAATTTCAGAGTATTAGCGATATTTTCACAAGTAATTAGCGTTTCTTATATAACTTGCATAGAGTATAATTTGCTTCGCGCTGAATAAATAAAAGATCAAATACTGAAAATATTCGTATTACTTTATCGATGTAGCTAATTTTAAAAGCTCTTTGTTCATCAAAATTTGCATATTCTATTATACTTTATGAAGTTTATTGCATAATATCATGAAATATTATTATTATTATTATTTAGTTTGAGAAAAGTAAGTGAAATGGAATTAATATTGTCCCAGAACTAAAATCACCATTTTTATAGTTTCGTATCTAAATCTGAAGAAATTGAATTTTGAAAATATGCATTACGTGACAGATAAGTTTTCGAAATCGAAAAGATGGTAGGTAGGTGTGTGAATTTCTATCAGAGAAAATAAACTCGCGTGAAAATTGCCCCTCGGGTTCGATACCAGCATCGTACGTTCGATTTGCGAAACGAGGTTTGCACATTTGATTTGCCGCATCGTCGTGTCGAACTATGATATGCGTTTCTGTACAAAAAAAAAAAAAAGGAAAGTAAATAAAACCACCATCCAACTTTACGTGGTACGTCCTGATTGCTCTACGTCATCGAAATTATTTAAAATATTCAAAATATTCAACCCAGTGAATATACGGTAAAATAATACGTATATAATATTAAATACATTTTCACATAAAACATTAAGTTTCGTTGAGCAATCAATTGAAATTTAATTTAATAATTTCAAATGCAATTGTTATTAAAAATGAATAATTACTTTAAATTCCCAATATTTGTAATTGATAGTATACGCTTTATGATATTTCTAAAAAAATATATGTAAAGAAAATCTTCGAAAAATTGTTGAGGGAAGGAATCTTTATAATTTGCGAATAAAATAGAAGAATGTATATTTGCCTAGCTTGAAATAATACCTATATATTTTACGTTTTTACATCCGCGAAAGCAAAATATCTGCCAGAAAAAAATGCATGTAAACTGATAGACATAGATGAACTCATACGTTCGTAAAATAACAACAGTCGGGATATGGTAATGTGTTTTGGAAGTGGATATATGTATTTTTTAGTTTGAAAGTGCTTCATATGTAATTTGATACGCAATGAAAGTTTCGTCTATAGAGAGATTTGAGATTGGTTTTAAATTTAAAAAATTTGTAATGGAAAGTCGATATTCAGACTGTGAATGGATTGAAGTTAGTTTACATTCTATGGTTATTACTCGATTCACGAAAATTGTTGTTTAATAGTGTAACTCTATCTGCATTTGTTTTTTAATAGTTCTCAACAACATTCGAATGTACCATCGTTAATATACACGTTTCGACTGTAAATGTATTGTGTCACAGGTGCGTTCGTTTTTTATAGAAATTTTTACGAGGAAGGTATGAATCTCTCCAGTTTGATAAGAATGATTGACAGGAAATAAACAAAAAAAAAAAAACAGTAAAATAGCAAAATAAAAGTAGACAAAAATAAAACTGGATAAAAAAGAATGAAGACTAATCCGAAACATATTTGTCACTTTCTTCACCTACAAAATATTTTCAGCTTCATCAGTTTCTTCAAAAAGAAGCAATTTTGGGAAAGAAAAAACAATATTTCATCAAGTAACAAAAAACTGAAAGCACTTTGTTATATAATCCTTCAGCCCTCATTACTCTTTCTCCCTACATTTGTCGAATTCCATCAAGGACAGAGTGCAGCTCCTTTCTGTGCTCTGAACTCAACCTGTGTGCGTCCTTTTTCGTATATGTTACAACCACTAGTGATTCGTATGAAAAATTAATGTTATCGGACTTGGAAATTCATCTCTCACATTTTCGACGAAGAAGTGGTATATATAGTACGAGGTACCTAAAGCTTTGACGCTCTTATGGGAGTGGGAGAGGGTGAAAGTGATGCAAGAAAAAGGGTAGAAGAGACGAAAAACGGAAGTAAAAGGGTACGTGAGAAGAGAAGTAGAAAGGGGATGGAAAAGGGATGAAAGGGGGTGAAAGAGGCTAGAGGACGAAGGCGCAAGAGAGGCAGGATACATCCGTCTAAGCGCAACTCCGCCCAATTCCCCTTTTCGCTCCTACTCGTCGACCCTTAGCATCTAATGGTTTACAAACAAACGGTGACGTAGAAATCTATGCACGAATCAGTCGTGAGGAACCACGCATACACAAAGAAAGGCGGATTATTAATTTACGGAGGGACTAGACTTATTATTGTCCCTCGAGATGCGTCTGTTCTGAACAGAACAAATGCTCAGCAAATACGAGAGAAACGAGGGTTCTGAAGGATGCAGACCAAGAGAATTGTCAGTAATGATGCTGTCAATTGCGCTAACCGAAAACTCAATCAGAGACCAAAGTTTCTTTCATGTTCAGAGAAAATGTAATTTATATTACATAGGGTGTGTCGAAAAAGGAGATTTGTGAAATTTTATAGAAATGAAGACTCTTTTGGCAAATTTTTATTGAATTCTATAAATAATGTTAATCTAGCGAAACTTTGATATAATAAAAAGACATTTGGTACATTTTAAACGTTTAGAAAATCTATGGAGATCCAAATAAACGTGAACGTTGTATATCGCAGTAGAACAAACCGAATATGGTGAGGCAGAGAAAATACAACCTATGTTCATGCTCTATCGCTGTTTTTTTTAACTTTGAGTGCAACCACATTAAATTCACTTAGTATTCCATGAAATTCTGTTTTTTCTTCTGTAACTACATTATTGTAACTGACTCAGAGAACACTGTAAAATATTTGCGAATTCCACATGGAACAAAAATTCTAATTACGGTAAAAATTAAATATAATACAATTATCTACCGTTTCAATTACTCTTTCCATGGTAAAGTAAATACGATTACTTATGTTTAGGGTTAATTCATTTAGATAACTAATAAAATTTATTTTCTGTTTCAGGTGAGTTCAACTCCCATTAATTTTCATTTTCTCTCACCGTAAGTATAATCAAGTCTTTCTATTACTTAATATATAACTTTATAGAACATGGACTTTTACATTTCAAATTCACGTGTTCATTAACGAAATTGTGCGATACTGTTCATGATAAGAAATTCAAAAGCTGTTTAATATATTTCAAAGATAATTTCTCTCGAAACCTTATTATACCTAAAAGCATTATCAGATCGTAACAGCCATGTTTGGGTAGTGTGACCTTCCTAAGTTTCAGACATGAGATAATGTCAAACACATTTATCTCTAAAACTACATAACGCCGAGGAACTCGATTATCTGTCGAAAATTCGCATTTATATTTTCAAATTTCGTGACTCTCGCGATTCCAGTTAAGTAAATACATTAAGTTTACTTTATAACATTTAGCCCCAGTCCTAAACGGTTACTTTGTGCAGAAAGTTTTAATTTACTTAAAATTTAGACTTGATTAGACGCAAAACTGTTACGAACAGTAAACTCCATCCCTTTTTGAAAATTAGAATATGCAAACAACTCTGTAAGTAGTTTTTGCGAGGAAATTCGAGGAGTAGTGAGAATGCTCCTGGTGATACTCTAGGTAGTGGTGCAGGTACGCGATAATCGTATCCAGGGTACAAGAGTATGGTCGTAGAGGGGGTAGAGAATTGCAAGTTGCGCCCTCAGGAGCTCTCTTGGTGGCTGCATCGGGGTTGAGAAACGGTTCACTTCCGCTGCTGCCGGAAATGGAGCGCCATTCCAGTCTTAAGAGAATACAGAGACTATCTCGGCACTCAAGCTCACAAGAATTCTAAAATAAAGGTCCCTCATTACTCTATTAGTAAATAAATATTAGACTCTTTCTATCGATACCGGAACTTAAATATACGTCTGTTTTCGCCTAAATTTAAGCTTTTAAACACCAAATTTATTTTCCTAAAGCAAATTTCTATCGTTCTTTTTTTTTTCTCAATTTTCGGTCTAGTTTTATTCTGCTTGAAACAGGATACGAGGATTGGAAAATCTTTGCGGACACAATAGACTTTACTGTAAAATCCATTTCCTAATACTTGGCTATTGTGAAGACGTAATCCCTCATGAGGATATAGAAGATCTTATTTTGCATTCTTCATTTATTGTATACTTTACGAGCGTTCTTTTTTTCATTTCCTAGCGTAAACACATAGAAAAATTATACCTCTTTTTTTGACGAATCGACCTTTGTCGAAGAAAACGTTATAAAAAGTTATAAAAATTATAAATGCGATTATTATGTACATGTAGTTGTTTATGAGATTTTAGAAGGGGAGTAGATGACAGCTTTTCGACGAGACGATTCGGTGCGTTGCGATGTGACAACGCCTCGTGGAGTATGACATACAGCTTTGTAATGTATGCGTTTCTGGCATGGCGATATGAGCAATGAACATATTCCGGGGTTTTCGCGGCAGAGAAGAGACTGAGAAAGACATGACTCGTCAAGTACTTCCTTCTATTCGCTTCTTCCTTCTTCTTACTTTCCTACTTGTCTTTTTCCACTCCTTTGAAAACTTCCCTTGAGATGACAATCGAACAAAGTATAGTGTAGTATAGTATATTTGTATTATACCCTTGATGATTACAGTTACTGAGATAAAAAAAAACAAACATTCACTTTTTTCGCTTATTCCAGAGCTTTTCTCAATTATTTATTAATGCAACTCGTAAATTTTCAGATCAATATCTATATATCTTTCAAAATATGTAAAGAAAATGTAACAAACGTATATTGTAATCTAGTCCGCTCCGTAATTATAATTTAATAAGAATGCCTAATGAAGAATAATTGAAATATTTTTTGGAATAAAATATAAAAGTAATCTTTGGAAAGTGACACAATCAATGAAAACTCCATCAAGAAAATGACAAAAACGTAAAGTACATTTTTCATAGGAATTGCTTTCGGAGTGCGAGGGTTGGAAACAATTTGTTGAAAGTCTCAATATTCGCTCATTCTGAATGACGTGACACGTGTTTTTCAGAAAAGTGCTAAAAGAGGTTCTCGCTCTTTCTTGACGAAGTTCACTACTGCTTGAAATTTTATCGCTGCGCTACAGATTGTCAAGCCCGAGTGATGAAGACAGACGATCGCAATAAAACCAAGAGAAAAATGTGCGACAAAACTGCAGACTCGTTTCCTCGGGCTCCACCGAGGCTTTACAAATACTGACATCTAGGAAAATCTCTAAGAAAATCATAATTGTGTATTTCGATAAGGTCGACTTAACTCTTCCCTGTAGACATTTCGCTGCGAACGAAGTGATATGAAATATTTTTATTCCATGCAAAGCAATAAAAGTTTCCCTATTACGAAAAACTCGTCGCCTATGATGTATTGGGTTTAACTCGTACAGCCAGAGACGATGACACTAGCTGTTATTATAGCAAATAAAAAAGTAATTTATTGCCTAGGATAATGGCCCTGAAATTTTATTGTACCGGAAAATATTTTAAACGCATTCATTTAGGTTTATTGTTGAATTTTTTAAAGTAATAAATGCAGGGATTATTCTAAGGGGAACATTTATCAGATAAGTGGCGTTTGTAAAATTAAATGGACAGTTGTAAATGACAGCTTTGGGTACTCGTAAAAATTATGCAAAAAAGGCGGGATGTGCTTATAAAAGTTATAACTTGAGATAAGGACGCTAAATAATCTCAAGGGTAGTAAGTACATTTTTTTCTGAAGAATATTTCTCTTATGGCTGCACGAAGAAAATTAGTACACTGATTAGAGAGTAGCGTTTGGAGAAAGAATGAATTTGGGCAAATTAGTTTGGAAATGTTAAAAAGTTTAAAATTTCATCGAGGAAACGAAGCTGGCCTAACCGAGATAACGAAAAGTTGGTCCTTGGTACATTAGGGCGTAACGCTACCTAATGGCTGGTGGAATCTTTTCATCGACAGCAAAAGGAAGGAAGGAAGGCAAGGAGGAGATTCGCGGAGGAAGAAGAAATCTCAGCGGAAAAAGGCTTCGGAAGATGAAAGCCGTCGGAAGCTCTAGTCGGTGGTAGGTCGTAATAAACGAAGCGACTACGTTGAGGGTTAGGAAAGGTTGGAAACTCCGAGAGCGTGAAAGAAATATAACCAATTCCAAGAAAAACTTAATCGTCCGTAGTCGAGAATTATTTTTCCCCTTGGTTTTGGCACCCCTCACCTCTTCGAGTACTTCTCAACCCTAACGACCAGAACTCATCAAGCTTAACTATCCGAGTCGAGATCTACCTTATTTTTTTGCCTAATGTCAAATAATTGTCTCAGATTACGAAAACAATAGAATTTGTAATGCGCGATGAAATATTCTGAAACATTTTGCTTCCTCGTAGAGGAAGCTTTGTTGTGGTGACAAAATCAAGTTTCTAAAAAAAGGTTGTTTTGAACATATTTCAAGGGGAATATGTCTAATATGATATCCTGAAAAATTGTCCGGATTATAATTTTGCAAATAATCAAAATTCAAAGCTTATGTAACAAGAAAAAAGATTCCTCGTATCGAAAAGAATTAATTGACCTATATGATTAATGCATTTAATTGAAAAATAAGGAAGTTATTTTTATTTATAATTTTGGAAAATTGATTTTTCAACTGTATCTTTCCTAATTATCACATTTTAAAGTTGATGAAAAAAATGTCTTTTGTTGAAACGAATCAGATGATCTACTATTAATATACATATTTCATTAATTACTTAATGCTTCCTCTATGAGGAATCAAATCATATTTGCTTTCAGGAAGCAAAGTGCTCATTGAATGAGCGCAAAAGTTGATGCAACTTGACAGTTTTTTATTTAGTTTCAAATATTTAATAAATAGGGAATCTATGTATTCTTCTAAATAATACATTTCACATGTTGCTTCGACATATGGAATTGTTTAAAGTCTCTCGTTCGATCACCGAAGTTAAGCAGCGCTTGCCTCGGTTATAGTCGGATGAGGGCTGTCGTCCTAGAGTTTATAAATTTAGCTTCTTGAATTATTATTTCACTATATTGTTATTTTATTCTTGAGTTAAATTTTTCTTTAAATTACACGTTTCCTTGATTTTTTGAGTTCTAGGCTTGAACGAAATGTGTTATTGATTTGATTAATTTTATAGAAAATACGAAGAATCAATTTGAATTGGCACATAAGAAAGTTTCGGAAAAACTTTTTCTTATTGTGAATTTATGTATAGCTTTGAAACCTAAGGAGAATTTTTCCGGTCCATGAAATGTCAATTTGAAATTCAAACAAGTATTTGAAGCAAGAGTCTTTCAGGAACTTCCCAATGGAGTTTAGTGAAGACTGCCTCGACCCTTCCCAGGTGGTTCGTGCTGGGAATACTTTCCGGCTCGTGTTATCATCGAGATGAAGGTTAATGTTAACAATACTGTTAACCCTTGCTTCCTGCCACAAGGGAAACGGCTAGGTACAATACGAGAGATAAACTTCCGCTGCGTATAATGTACTTTAATTACTAGCTTATGGTTGTTTCTAAACTTTCGAGATGAAATCGGTCGAATAGATTGCACCACTCTTCCCTTTTTCACTTAATAGTTTAAAAAAATATAGTTTACGTTTTCTGGTAGCTGGCAAGACTCGAAAATTGTGCAAATTAAGAAGAAGTTCGTCTGTCGAGGATAACGAAGGCTTCAGGAGTTATGAAGTTTCTAGCTTATTTTCATTTGTCAAAGCTTTTGATATTATGTAAGTATGACTGATCCAAAGGAAAGGAACTCGCGATTTCGTGTCTAAAGTTTAAGGTATTCGTTTCTATTCGCGATGGAATCGCGACACTCATGAAAACTTAGACAGTTTCAAATGTTGAATTTCACATCAGTGTCCCGTGTTCCATAATGAGGTCAACTTGAAGAAAGATAATTTCTGCTCGTTGAGAAATCTTATCTCTTGTATCAATTTAGCCGAAATATCCTTTTCTCTAACTTTGTTTTTAATTTAAAAACATGACATTACAGTGAAGGGTTCTCGTAATTTATTTAGCATTATTGACCTTTTCTATTTTCTCATATTCGAAAATAGTTTATGCCCAAAATAATACATACAATTATTAATAAAGTATTCACTCTTAAATTGCATATCAGTAATTAATAAAATTATAAAAAGGATTTCGAGACAATTCTCGTAATGAGACACACTCTTATATTTTTATTTAAATCCAATGCAATCACGACCGTTCTAAAAAGTGGAAGGAAAAATAGTGCGTGGAAGGAAATTAACTTTAAAAACCTTTTTTCATGGAAATGGTCATTGCTCCTGAATTAAAAATTCCTCTCTATCCTTTTCAAAATTATCCTCTCTGTTTTAGTTTTTTCTTCTCTCTTCATACTTTACACCCTAGAGGGTAACACACAAACGTTAGTAAAAGAAGAGAGAGAGAGAAAGAGAGAGAAAGAGAGAAATTCGAGGGATGTGAAAAGTGAAAAAAGAGAGAGAAAACGGAAGGAAGAGTGCCGTAGCCTCAGCTTCCAATTGGAATGCCTCCTGGTACGAGGTGCTAAAGTCCATGTTTTTTATCACTTTTTTCCAGCTAACCCCCTACCCCCACTCTTTGTTTTCCATTTCGCACTCACGCGACACTCGCCTGGAAATAATATCCTGTGTAAATTCGTGGTGTTCGTACCCTACACTGTTTTTACTCGTTCTCTATTTTTTTTCAACCCTCTTTCTATACCCTCGCCCAGCCTTTTTTTCCACCTCCCTTCATTCTTTCAGCACACTCTTTCTTCCACATTTCACGTACTGGCCTTTAATTCTCACAGTGGTACTGTTCTAAATTGACCTACAATCTGGAGAGATAAAAGCTTCGTTCGTTTGTAAAACCATCCGGAGGCAATTCAGAAAAGAAGTGGCTTGTAAGAGATAGGGGGTTAAAAGATAAAAATGAGGGATGAGAAGGAGAGTTCAAAATCATCTCAGAGAGGGTGGTTGACTAACTCATTATGTTACGTACCCTTCTGGCTCTCGCGTGTCATCAACGCTTCAAGGCACGAAAAGGGCGTGTCTCATGTCATAGACCGGAAGTCCAGACCAGGTCGAGAAAAGGTGGGAGTTAGGTGTCTTTAATCTGTCAGAAGCCCTCCTGTCTTTATCACATTTTTTCCTGTTGGAGTAAAAAAGCTTAATGTACTCGAGGTAAAGAAATGTTGTGTGAAAAAAGAGATTATGATAGGGAAAAAAGTAATTGATTTTTGATTTATAAAGGATTGAATCATGAAATTTGTCAGAACGCGTCCTAGAGGAATTAGCTTAAAACCTAATCTATTCGATTTTACCAGAATTCACTTACTTAAACTTAAATCTACATTCAAATCTCTAGAGATCAATAGAATTTATTACTTCGCTTGATTTCCATTCAGTCGAGTTGGATTAAAGCTGTTTAATTAATTAATTAATTAAACTATTCTTCAATTCAACTTTAGTTCACACTTTCCAAAGTATTTAAAAATGAAGCTTACCATTTACTCTTAAAATAAAGTGAATCTTTTTATAATGAAAAATTAGCGTTATTAAAGTTTCAAAGTCATTAGGAATGAATCCATTAAACTGTCTCATTACAATTTTTTGGCTCCATCGTTATTCTTCTCTTTCCCACATGCGTATCTACGTTTTTCCACTTTTTTTTATTTTCTGCATTGGCACAACGCGCACAGAGACCTACATTTTGCATATTTTATGACTCAAGCGAGCCGCTAGTACCTCGATTGGGCAACACATATATCTATGTATAGGCTGAAGAGTAATTAATTATTATTCGCGAGCTGAATTGAAAAACAAAAGCCTTGAGTGAAGCCTTTTGATACCCAGTACAGATCGAAATAAAAAAAATTCTTGATAATCGCGAAAGATTTATAGTTTTTTGAGGGAGGAATACAATATTGTTCAAAATTTCGCGCTAGTCTATAAAGGAAGGTATTTTTTAATGCTACAACTTCGATTGAAAAAAAAATGGCTGAAAGCTCGTTGATGCAGAATTGAGATGGGTAACGAATGTATCTCATTCGTCAAACGAAAATTTTTTTGCGATCAATACGTTGGAAAGTTGAACGATGATAACGAACGTCGGATCGTAACGTATATAACGTATATATACACACACACACACACATATATATATATACATATATATATATATATGACGTATGTAGAACGGATGCACACCCATCCTCGCGAAACTGTCACTTTTTGTTATTCATCGCGCCTAACCTTATCACACGGAGTTTTTAAATCCCTGGTCCCCATTTTCACGTTCGGAATGTAAATTCTGTTCGAGCCCTATTCCGCATAATTTCAGTTCAAGATTTCGGATCGCTGCCGATACCTTTCATCTCACCTACCATATATCCTGAATTTTTATTTCGCCTTTGGAATTTTGATCAATATTCTGTATATGTAATAGGAACAATTCAAGCCTCCGGTACAGTTTTACAAATCAATATATAATAAGATTTATGGAGTAATTGATGGCACATAACAACAGATAGAATTTGTATGAAAATGTTTTTTTTTTTTAGTTAAAAATTTGCACTAGAATTATAATTTGATGTAATATAAAATGCCCGTATTATTTAAATGGTCGAAGCTTTTCAAAAGCATAAAATACGGGCAAAGGCTGGAGGATCATCAGAAAAAAGAGAAAGAAAGCGAAGTCAGAGGTGAAAGAAACGATAATCCTGAAAGCTGCTACGTCATTCCATTCCCTAGCAGTGGTCACGGAGAAATATCTCTCTCTCAGATTTGAGGGATCTTGCTTCGCGCTTTTCTAAGCCGAAAATAATTGTGGTGGAGCGAAGCAGCCGCGACGTGAGTTGAGTCCCTGCCAAGAATTTTCTGTGTTGTATACGAGGCAACTCGTCCAAAAGAGACGAAAATATAAGTGAGGATGCGAGATCAGAATGAAAGAGGTGTATTCCTTCCGCCGATACTTCTATCGAAATCCTGATACCATATCCTATCATATCCTTCTATAAATCTTTTTCTTCCACTAATATAAATTTAGTTTGTGCCTGATTAAACATGAAATAATATACATATTCTTTTCATACTTTTATATACAATTTTTTAAAATTATTTTCTGAATAGTTATGAATCTGAAAAGGCGATCAATCGAAGTCAATAAAAAAACATAAGCTATAGATATAACATAATATAAGATAATATAACATATAGCTATAGATGCCCTATTGGTCATCACCAGAAGATTAGATTTGACCCTTTTTATCAAGTACTCCTTTAGTCCTGAGCAACAAAATTGCCAATAAGCATTTATTTGGTTATCAACCTAGTTTATCCCCCTTTTCATATCATAAAATGTCCCGAAAGCTTCATTGTAGCGAAAGCACTTGTTTGGGACAGCCTTCATTTCCGAGGGTCGTAGGAAAGCATATTTCTACAAAAAAAAGATGACCTTCGACCTTGTCCTCTAAAAACATATAAACCCTACCCGGGAACATGCCATCCAATAGTAATAACAAAAGAAAAAATTGTCCTATTCACTATATCTCTGAATTAAATTTTGTTAAAAAAATTTAAATTAAGTTATATAAAAAAATAACAGTTAAAGTGTTAATAATACTTAATAACAGTTAATTCTTTATAAATTAAATTTTTTTTATCACTTTAATTAAAAACATAGATTACAATGTAAAGCATTGTTCCCTTAGAACAATCACATTTATTACAATTTTTCTCTTTGCTACTGTAATTTAAGAAGTATTGCACGTGTTAATCACACGCCTCTCCCCAGATACTCATAATTTCTCTGGTTAAGATGAACAAACAGAGCTTCGCAAAACCGACGAAGGGTGGCTGGTGACGAGAAAACAAGGAGGGCGTTTATTAAGGTGTCCCTGAAATCCCCGGAGGCCGCCAACCCCATACACCTCGGAGCCCTCTGCCTTGAATTGTAAATGAATTTCCAGTCCAGTCGTAACTCAAGCAGATTTGGTAGATGCGAGTTCAGACAGCCTCGAGTAAAAAATGGTTGAGTTACTCAACCTTGATATACTCTCGCCTACAAAAGAATTTTAATTCAGTAGCTTTTACTCGAAACAAGAAAATGTTATGCAAACATTTCAGCGAAATTTCAAAAGCATGTTCGACAGGCAAGAAAATATAGAGCATGTTATTTTTAATTTTCCACTCTTTGTTGTTGGTGAAAGTTTTCTGGCAGTTTATATTGATACAACAGGAAAAATATTAATTTTTAATTATGAGAAGTTTATAGAATATATAGTTATAGGAACAGTTCCATATGCATATAGAATTGTATATGTACATATTTCACAACCTGTTAAATATTCTAGATGCTAATACTGTTTGAAACATTATTAGTCCTTCATAAACCTCGACTTACCGAAAGTCATAAATTATTTTCAATTCCTCGTTTATCTTCTTTTTCGAAAATTAGAGTCTGCTTTCGGAGAACCAATATTGCTTAAGAAATAGTGATCTCAACTCTTCTTTGGACTTGTTCCAATTTAGCTCTAGTTTTTTTACGTTGAGCAATTCTTCTCGTCGGTAGCGTGCATTACGGAAGAGCAAGATTGATTGTAATTAATGTCCAGTAAACGAGCGTTAATCCTAAAATATACCAAGTTCATAAAAACCGAAATAGGAACGAAGGAAGCTACAATGGAATGCATAAAACCATTTCGACTTTGCAATTTCAAGCTAGTTACTATACTAACAACGTATATGACCTGCATGCGGAAATGGACGCCATTTCACAGGGTCTGACGGATTGCGAGTTTTTTCGGTTTAGTGTTTTTCGACTAAATATACGAGTCTGTAATAACGAAATCCGACTTTGTATTTTAGAGAAGACAGAGGGTGATGAAGAAGTGGTGAGGGATGAAGATATATGACTTAGGGTGAATCAAAGGTGGATAGAACTACATTATGGCACATGTGGGAGTATATTTAAGTACTCAGGTCAGTTAAGAGCAGAAGCTAATGAAAGAATTAGTAAAACTATCGACCAAAATTTTATACATTATTATATCACGTTTTTCTGGTTTTTGGTTTTTCATAATACATATTAGATTTTGTCAATAAACTTATTCCTCCTACTTACTGAAAATAATTGCATTAGTCTTGGCAAAAAAGGAAGAAGAAGCAAAAATAGATTCACATGAATACAAAGGAATACTTGACCTGTGGCGCAAAATTTAATCATGAAAATCCCTGATTATTTTGAATACCCGCAGGGAAGAAGAGTATTGCTTGTTCTCAGTGGTGTAGCAAACGATTACCGTTTTTCACATCTATGAAGAAAATTATATACCTAACAAAGGAAAAAAATCTTACTTTATTACGTCAGTTTGCTGACATCAATTAATCATGCTAAGTTATAATAAAAGTCAGCATTAAATTAATCGCTTAATAAGATAGAATGAATGTGAGAGCTTAATTATTAAATAATCTAGTTTGGGGTTTATTGTGAAAGAAAAAAGAGAATTTAATGACTCTTGCTTCGTATAATTAGCACGAGTATCTAGGCACTTTGATTCCTTTATTCCGCTTCTTAACGATATGCAACGTTACGAGTAGTTGGATTTGCAAAAACAGGGAATTAAAAACTGCATACCAATGTCAGTGGCCGCTATACTAATCTCTGCGGCGGGAACAATATTTTGCAGCGAAGCTATAAATTAGTTGAACCAACCACCTCCGATCCCTTTATCACGCGACGCTTCACCACAGATATACTGTTCGCGAAACTTGTACTCTGTTATACAAATAACCAGTCCTCCAGTTATCCAGCAGATATATATTGTACAACTTCATTCCAAACAAATGTGTATTTAACATAGGTACATATATGAATGCCTGAGATGCGGTTTTCAATAGGAAAACCCAGGGAACCTCTTCAGAACTTTTATTTCCATTGGTAATAAAGAATAAACTAATATTTTTTATTTCAGTAATGTTTTGAGATAAAATAGAGCTTCTTTTTTTTGCTTATTAAGAAACTTCAGCAATATGGGTACTAAAAGAAAGAACATTGTGGGTAAAGGGGATTAAGGGAGGAAGTCAACGAGTATATGAGTTAGGGTAGGGGTTAGACGGGGTTGGTTGGTCTGTAGTAGATAACGCAGGCAAACCGGACGATACCCTTGGGAGCACTTGGTAGGCATGCCAATACAGGCTCAGAGATAGGACGACGACCTAACACTGGAAACGCGTGGAAATCCTGGCCTGCCATCTGCAAGTTCTGGATATTCCAGCAAACAGCTGATTTACATCTACAGTGAATCTCAGTACAGCTAGGCACACTCCATGTAAATCATCACTAATCTTCTGCCAGCTTATCACCTCCTCCATGTTCTAATCACTTTAATGGAAAACATCCAAATAATCCATCACCATCTATTCTCTTCCCCTTCACTTCGTCGCCAAAGCCTTAGCAACGTCTATCCAAATTATTAATATTTATTATTTACACAAGAAGCTTAAAGAGCATTTAGAGTGTATACTTATCTAACTATATTAAAATTTTATCAATTTGTACACAATTAAATTTTAAAACCACTGGAAGTTTGAAGAAGTTGATAAA
>JAUEJJ010000021.1:2224073-2239847 GCA_032164275.1 Synergus coniferae | reverse complement strand
AGTGGATGAAAATTTATGTAGAAATTGAGTGTATAAATTTTCAACATGCACGTGCACTTTGTGGAAAAGCGTTAAGCATCGAAGGTGTCAGGGAAGAAAATTCGATAAATTCCTTTTCCTGGCAAATCCTTTTTCTCAGTGTCTACCTACATACGTTACATAGTACCTTATGGTTCTCACTATTTGCGCTATACTTCACGCCTGTCAAAAGGATCTGCTGCAGTCCTGAATTCAATACGAAGTTGTGCCAGAGAGTATTAACAAATGACAAATCTTTTTCCTACTCGAGAAACGACAAGGGGAAATACAACTTTAGACACATACACCCATACACATAATACATTATACAAACATTCAAACACAATTTTTAACAAAAATTCGCGTGTACACGAGTAGTTTAATATGATTAATTTAATTTAATTTTATATGAAATTTAATCTCTAGTGTAGAAATACTGAAACGTTGAAATGCATGATTTTAAAAGGATAATATATTATGTAAGCGGAATATGTTTGTGATGATTTGAAAAATTCGGAAATATTTAGAAATTGAAAAATATTCTTTAATTTTTTCAGAATCACAGGAAAAAATTTGAAGATTATTTTGATCATTCAAAAGAGTCCTAGAAATATAAAAGTACTGGAAAAGTGCGAAAAAGGTACTTGGGCGTTAGGTTCCAGATTTCGTAAGCTAGTGAAAGAAAGAAAAGAGAGAAAGAGGACGTTTTTCGATTCGACATATTCAATTACTTACATACTTAATGATAGTTACGTGACCATTATATCGACCAGAACGGAGATAAAGAAAGAGGGAGAAATGGCGAAAGATGCTGGTATACGAAGTTATATCAGTACCAAATGGAAAAGCTGTTCGTGCACTTCACTTGGGAATACCGTGCAACGAAAGTTACGAAACAGAAAGAAATGAAAGAACGCTTCTCGTTCAGTTCGGTATTTTTACAAGGATTATAAAATGTAAACAAAAACCAAATATTATGAATTATATTATAGACATAAGTACATTAGAAATTTTAGGGTGGTCCAAAAAAGCCTTTCATCTTTTTTTTGTTCTAGTTTAGTATTATCAAAAATTCATCCAATGTTTGGTGTATTAAGACAAATATCGGGGATGTAAAAGAAAATAATTTTCCTTTGGACCACACTAATAAATATATTAATTACAGATTTGAAAATTATATATATGTAAGGACGAATATATTATAGATACGTATAAACATATATTATGTACTAATATATATATATATATATATATATATATTGCTATGACGCCATTATGTCAAAGTATAAATACGTTTTGCATAATGAAGCATATATTTTTTAGGCTAGTTTGTTTCTTTTTGAAAACACAATTCCATTTTTTTGAATGAACGAAACGAAAGAAAAGTAATGTGTATGTACCTGCGTGAGTATAGAAAATCTCACAGATTGTCGCATTGAGTCAAACATTCGCGAAATTATAATAAAACTGTAAATGAGTCCAATTATGGAGATATTATATTTAATATTATTATTATATTATCACTCATAATATCTCTCAGTATAACTGAGTTATGGAACTCGATATTATTGTTGTTCAGGGAAAACAATTATGAATTGAAAGCAATTGTAGTTATAAAATAAGCCAGAAAGAACCTAAAATTTAACTTGTTATTACGAAAAATATGAAAATAAAATTTAATAGTATGAATAGATGTGCGCAGGCGTTGTAAGTGATAAGACATTTTTTTGTGGAGACGTAATTATGTCATTTTTCAAAAAGTGATTTAATAAATCCCTTAACGATATTACACAAGTTTCTACTTTATACGGTGTTTTCCAGTAGTACAACTAATTTTAAGTCAGACTTGGTAGAAAAATCATATTTTGTGAGGAAAAAAGTAGTTCAAATTTTACTTTAGGAAACTACAAAATTCTTGTGGCATAATATAATACATATGTAAATAAGGAGATGAGATTGAAAAAGATATTAAAGAATTCTAGTGGATTTTCTCTTATTGAAGAAAGAAGAAAGCAGGAAGTCTATGTAAAACAAATTGAAGAAAGCGTTTACAATGTCCTGTGACTTATCGCGTAAACAAGAACGAGGGACTCGATAAACTGGATTTTAAATCCAAGTATGAAACGTGATGATGTTACGAAGCGACGAGAAGCCGAGGCATTCTACATCGCGTTGCACAAGGATCTGCTTTACGAGTCGAGATTTTATCCGCTCGTTCCTCCGGGCTCCAATTTTCTCAGAGGAAATATCCTGTGAAGCACTGTATACGCGAAAGTAACTCTCTTCCTTCACATCGAAAAAATATATATCTGCCTAGAACCTAGATGGCCCTAAAATCCGATGGAGATTGCACTCACTTCCAAGTCGGTCTCTTTACGGTTTCTTTATGCACCGACATCTACAAAAGACTACCCATTTCATACGCCTAAATGACCATAGCGATGAAAAGGTTCAGCTGATCGAAATCTGTTCCCGAATAAAACACAATTGCACCCTTTATCGAAAAACTATAGTAATCTCCTCGAATTTCTTCAAGATTTTATCTGTTTTATGAATTTCCAAACTGAATGGTTTTTAAATGCAGTTCTAGAACTTTTATCCGATCTGAGAATTTTTTTTATTGAAAGTTAATTTCATTTCCTTAAAAGGTTTTAATCAATGTCAAATGAAACCGGCAATTGGAAGAAGTATTTCTAAGAATAGAAATTAGGTTGATTGAAAATTATTGTGAATGTAAATTGGGGCAATTGAAAAAATAATAATTGACGATAAATATATTCACCCAAATTCCCAGTTCAAGAATGTCCTAATTAAAAATGAGGTTGAATAATATCAGTACATAATTAAACCCACTAGACGATCATCAATTTATCTCATTATGAAATTATTGTTTATCAATGCAATATTATTATAGCATCTGTGGATAATGATATATGACGAATATGAAGTAACATGTCATTTCAATTGAAATATTATTATGCGTAATGAAAATGTAATGTATGCGTCTACAAATGACATACATTAAAATGCGTGACCTCGTTAGAGTAATGCATAAATATGAAAAACCAATGTGCACACACAGTACTTTCCATTCGTACCAAGTGTATACAGACTTTGCCGTTTCTATACAATGTTTGCCGAAGATTACAGAAAACGGAAATGGATTCCGCATAACATGGGATGGTGCGCTCTTTCCATGTTATATATTATAGGCAAATAGTCGTAGAAAGTCACTGTGACATTTAGTTTGCATGTGTGAATCCGTTTGCGAGGTAGACAACAAATTTACGAAATTCGGTACTTGGAAGAAGAGAAGCAATTACCGAAGTTGATCTTCAAATTTGAACACGCATAATTAAAGTTCTGCATGTATTTTAGTTTATTCTATTACACTTTTAATTTTCAATTTTTGAATAAAATTTTTTGAGGAAAGTAAATACTATTATAATTTATCACGAGAATTTATCAGGATAATAATAAGGCAACCCAAACTCGTCAACAAAGTTGGCAGACTGCCAATCTTTCGTAGGACAAATAATACCAGGTGTTTGCCAACATTGCTTAATTTCGCTCCACGATATCAAATGAGGGCAACAAATCCTGAATTTGTCGTTAATTTGCTGCCAAACGATAATCGCTAACTGCAAAAAGCACCAGAAATCCGTCGCCTAAATTGAAATCACAGAGAGGAATTACACATATTCCAAAAATCACTATAATTATAATACATTTATAATTAGATCATCTGGAATTATGCGAAGCATGAATTAATGCAATGAATTTCAACGAAGCTTTAATTACACTACCGTTCTAAAAAATATTCCTATAAAACACTTTAATCAAAATCCGATTAAAGCAAGGAATAAATATGATGACTGGATATATTTTCGCTGTGTGTCATTTACTTTAGATTAACCAATTTACTGTGACATAACTAACCCATGATATAATAAAGAGGACAGATTCAATGGCACATACATGGTATTCAGCTGGTGCTAATGCAATTCGACTTGATTGTTTTAACCCCCCTGGTACGAGCTTAAGCGCTCTATTCTCGGAATCCCGATTTCTATAGCGGCGAGAAAATGCATGCCGCTGTCCGAAACAACCCTAATCGTGTCACATGGACAACGAGCGGAATTTCCAATGCGCCGTACCAGGAAAATTAATACTGACGTGTGAAACGAGCTTTAATGGCATCGACCGTGATTGCAAGGTACGAGAATTGTATTCGCATTACAGTGATTATAGTCTACAACTAGTCTAGCAGTATGCTTGTGGAGTTTACTTTTATTATTGAACAATTATCGCAATGTTTTCAAATAAAATGCGATTTGAAATCAAGAACTCCTGCAAAAATTTCTCTATCTAGTTCTTTCGTTACAAAACATAATTTATAGAAGTATAAGATAAAAAAAGAATTTTGCAAAGCACCCTATTCCAGAATTTATACATAGCTTCAATTATTTCTGGCACAAATAAGATTAGACTTATTCTTTATTACGATTACTTTATTAATTCTTGACTACTTTATTACTATTTTTCTATGTTGGAAATGTATACGTGGACACAGAAATTAATAAAAGCAGTAATATGTGTCAAACACTTGCTCTATGGGGTGATTGTACTAAATCCACTTTTAAATTATGATCCCTAATACGAAAATATCTTGTGGACGTGAAATGCTTAGAGGAGCGAGTTGAAGGAAAAAAAATAGGGGATAGTGTGATAAAATCGTATTAAAGCATTAGAGCGACTAAGATCAGTAGAAAGAATAGGGGTAGTGAGGGAGATAGAGAGAGGGCTTGGAGAAAAGAGGAAGAAGAAGAAAAAGTAGTGATAGAAGAAACGGTTGGCAACCCTGACACAGAGGAACAGAAGAGAGTGAATAACTTCGGCTACGTGACTTCTTTGGCCGTGACGAAAGATTGATGCGCTCCTTTCGTCACTGTAGGACCTTCCCCTTTTTTTTCCATTCCTTTCCTACGTAGTCTGACAAAAGATTACTGACTATATTTCTTTCATTAAGGGCATGTAGTCGGATCTCAGGACACAAATTACCGACCGAGCAAATAATTATATACTCTGAGATTGTTAGTACTGTAATTACAATGTCTTGGTGCAATTTTGGGAATAGAGAATATATTGGAAAATGAAATAAGCAAATAATAAGTTCGAATAAAGAGCTAGAAAAAATTTAGGAGGTAATTGACGTAGGACGAATTCGTTTTCTGAGGGTCCTCAGCTACTGCTAACAGAAATCAATAATGACTTCCAATTATTGGGGACTTACCTCAAGTTGTCTGTAGTCAAGTGCCCCTCCAGCCTTTGAAGTTCACGATGGCTCTAATCTTCTTCCTTTGATTCATTAAAGTACTAATGTAGTGTAGTGTACCTTACCATGTTCACCATTTCAAAATACTGAAATGAAATTAGTCCTTTAATTTAATTCCCGCAATTCAAATAATCTAAAAGATATAAAAGAATTTAATTGTTCATTAAAACACTTGGGTAATTATTTGGGCTCATTTATTTTAGTAGAGAATAATAAAACCAGTGGTCAAAAAAAATGTTGTAATGTTCTACTTTTGCAATTGGATCGAGCCACTGCAGTGGAAGGAATAAAAAAAAATGAGCAAAAAGTGGACGGCAATTTCATTTTACTTCAAAGGATCACAAGAGCAGAACTGTAATTTTACTGTTAAAAGGAAGTTACATTTTCAAAAGTGTTCGAAAGACCCTTTGTTAAGAGGCATGAAATTGTGTGGCATGTATATTGCTCTCAACAGGCTTGAAAATATACAAAGCTCAATGAGAAACTACTGTTTATGTTTATTTTTCTCGTGGAACAAATGAATTATTTATTTATTTATAAACCACCTAACGAACCATCGCGTCGCAGACTTTCGAGCCTTCGAGGGTTGAGGTTGCGACGCATAATTTACTTGTGGCTTGGGTTCTCGTGAAACCAGTGGCCGGTGCCAACCAGCACCAAAGAATAACAGAAAACGAAATAATTCTTTGCATTTGTACTTTTTATCCCTTTGTTTTCCACAAGTGAAATCCTGCAGAAGGCGAGAGGTCTCATTCCATGACCCTGTTATTATTTTATGCGTATATATGAAACTAGCAGAAAGAAAAAGCTTCTTTTTTTTATTACTTTATTTAACTCTCCTTCCAACTTATAATTGTAATATTGCAATTTTATGAAGGTACAGAAGGGATTATACAATATTTATTTTCAAAAAGTAATTAAATACATTTTTTCCGTATATTTCAGTAGTATAGCTCATTGTTTAGTCAGGCAGAAGTGATAAGGTGTTATTATAATGAAGAACATTAATTATTGTGGAGCATTATTGATATGGTGATTTCTGGTCTAAATTTCAGTAGCTGACGTAAATACATAGTCAGACAGTAGGAAAAACCAACCTGTGCCAGACATTGGAAATCAATTTGAATAATAATTACATAATAAATTTGTAAAATATATTTATGGACGTTTAAGTAGTAGAGCTCATTGTGCAATGAGACATAATTGGTATGCTGATTTTTGGCCTAAATTTCAGTAAGTACTAAATCAATTGAAAATTCGCAACAATGATTAATTGATCAAATAAATATTCTCCTGGATAGCTTGCACAGTTAATGGTTTGTATAGAGGCTCTGAACATTGATCGATTAAAAATTCATTCTAACTTTAATCATTTCCATAACGTTGATCATCGCTATAAGGCATCAGAAACCATTTTCCAAAGCTAAATAGATTCTTTCGCTGGTTCATCGAACCAGTGCTGGGCGCAATCGAGAGGAAGCGAACTTAATAGGGCGAATCATAATTTCTTTCTATTCCGCTAACCTTTTTGTCAGGTATTATAATTTCATCGCTTATGACAATCCGGCTCTAGAAACTATGCTATTTACTGTAAAATACTAAAATATTACTTAATTATTTCTACTGGAATGTCTAATTTAGGTTTAAATTATGAAGGAGAGATACATTTAATGCAATTTTCTTTGAGTTTGAGACACCACGATAAGCAAAATTACCTTTAACATTCGGTCGCAAGTGGTTCGACATCGTCGACGAATTGCTGTCGTTCGTCTCCACTTTTACTGCGTCAGAGAAAAATCTTTGAGTGCAGAGTAAATCTGGATAAATGCGTCTTAAGGTTAAGATCATTTAGAATTCTCAGTACTCAAGGTAGAACACGTTTTGTGGTTTAGTCTCTGAAGTACTCGTAAGTCTCGTTTAAGCGAATCTAATAGGCATTAATGTTGAAACTTTAAACACAGGGTTAACATTTTTCTTCATCGACTTACATTTAACAATCTAGAACAAGAAACTCTCCTCCATTGTTATAAAAAGTTACTGAATCTGCTAAATTATATATTTTTAAAATTATATCACAATCTGGGATTCAAATTTGTATAAAGTTTTCTAGTAGGCTTATTTTTTTAGGACTTTTAAAATTTCATATTTTAGCAAACGATCCAACCTTTTCCTTCTCGTGAGGCGTTTTTGTTCAACACACCGAACTATATGAGACGTTAAGGCGGTTACCTCGAGAAAAAACGCCTCGAAACTTGGCTGGAGATTCTGACTTCAAAAGAACTATACAAAGTTGATTTGGGTTCCATAGTTTTATTTTACTTTTACGAAGGTGCCTCCCTCCATTAAACTACCAAAAATAAAGTTCGCCTGGAGATTGTATACTTATTGCGGTATATTATAGGATTTTTTAAAAATAAGTTGAAGAGACTTTTATTAGTATAAAATTAATAAAAAGTAAAATAAATAAAAGCGAGTAGAGTAAATAATAAGAGTAAAAATAGATACTATATAAAAAGATGCTCAATTAAAATGAAATAAAGTTCTTTTAAATTGAATATAAGTGTGACAAAAACGGCCGTGGAAAACGAACATTTCCAGGAAGACTTTACCCGCAAAGCAAATTTTCAATTACTCCGTTAAATACGTTCTGCACTCGAGATTCTCTTAATATATTTTTACACGTGAAACCTCCTTTCCTAGATGGAAACTGACGGTGAGCTTTTTTTTTTTAATTTTCATTAATGCAGCGAGAAAGTTGTATACATTATACGCATATATAGGTGCAACTCGCTGAACCGAAAGGACCAATTGTGAAAAGCGAACACACTTGAAACTTCGCAGACAATTAATGCACGAATTAATTTAATCTCTCACTTGCGATGAAATTAGCACCGCAGGAGCTTTTACGTTAAAAGGAGGGCACAACACATGAAACGTCACTGTTCTGATTGCCAACATTTTCTATCTTGTATGTCACAAAACGTTTCATAGCTGCAGTAATCTCTTTAAACTTTTTCAGGAAAGTAATTCGTTATTTATTATTTATCACGAGGAACAATTGAATGATTCCTCGAATTTCTAACGAAATTTTTATCGAAATCAGTCTCTGAACATGTTTGGAAAAATCTCAAAAAATTAAGCAAATTTATGAGATTTTATGGCACATTCATTTTTAATTTAAATGGCGCAAGAACTCTGAAGCATTTGTAGCACGTTTGTAATCTCTGTGGTATCATAAAGCGGTTCGTTGACGCTTGTAGGAATTTCAGTTGCTCAATTCATCTTAAAATTTGCTTTCAACGAGCTGCATAAGCTCTGTAAATTTTTTTCTGCTCCCTTTTTTCAGTTTGCAAGTTAACCACAAGATTGTCATATACCACGTTCTTCATCATGAAAGCTACGCTTGGATCCATGACCGTAGACGAGGTTGATTTCCCTATAGGGCAGTAGAAAGACCTGTAAGCTGTGTTCTCGTCGTGGTCTCTTCACCATGTACGTGAATTCGCGACGCTGACTTCGTCCCATTCTTGCCTCTCTGACATAAAAGGTGTGCCCACTTCCCAAATGACCTAATCCGAAAAGCGGTTAAATTCGAAACTAAATTCGAAATGTTTCGAATGTCGAGAGAAGATTAATTATCTAGAAACAAAGGCTTGATTTGAAAAAAAGAACCTTTCTTCTTTAATTTTAACTATCGCTAAAAACAACTTAAAAGAAATAATACCATGCTTTCGCAAACAGTTTAGTTGGAATTTTAGTGATTTCGGTTCTGTACTGTCTACTTTTCACGAATAATTGCCGGAATTTGTAAAGTGGCAGAGACCCTAATTAAATTTCCATCTTAATGAAAGTGTTTCGCCGCAAAGGCTCATTATGGCTAGCAAAACCGACTGAGAGTAGTTGCAAAAAAGAGGAGTGGAAGTGTTTTGCCAGATTGGTGAATATTCGAATATTCTAATGAAGGAATTTTTGCTATATTTTTAATGATTATGTTTAAAACAGCTATGGGCAGTGTTTTGGGGGTTTAACTTTATTTTAAATATATTTTGCTCAAGAAACTTTACCGAATTCGTGAAATTTGAGTAAGTATGTAAGTAATTTGAGTAATATAATTAAGTATGAACGTTAGAGTGGCTTCTGTTAAGCAATAACTAAATAAATTCTGGATTTATAATCCTCGAGACTTAAGTGGAGCAAGTTAGTAAAACAAGATACTTCTAACTTTATTACGGTCGATAAAACTCATAAAATCAGAATAGAGTCGAGATATCATGGAAGATTAGATCAGATCCGTTTTCATGCTGGGTGAACTATAGTTGGGTACACCAAACGTAAATTTTCAGAGCGCACTTGTCACCTGTACGACAAACTGTACGACGATCTACGACTTCCTGATAAATCCCCTCGATCTGATAGTTCGATTTTGCATTGTATAAAGCTGACGTTCCAGGAATGAACTCGTGATTTTTCACTCTCCAGAAAATTTTCAACAAACATTCACTGATGGCTCTGCTCTGAAAAATAATGTCAATTCAAAAATTTTTTTCCCGAATAAATAAGAGGACAGGTGTAAAATTATATTGACAAAAAGATGAAGAGTTTCTCTTTAAAATGGACGGTACAAGGTATTGATAGAATTTGACCGAGGCTCGAATTGAATGCCTTAATCTCAGGTAAAACTTTGTCCTCGATTCGTATCCGGTGAGAATCTATTTGCAGGATTTCAACACTGAGTAACAAACATTCCAGGGATCTAATCTCTCTTGGAGGGTACAGAAGTAACTTTAAGTGACCTTAGGAACCAGCTTCAAGAAAAGGGGACTCGATGAGGAGGAACGTTTCTCGAAAAGTCAATAATACGTCTGAGGTTTCGGGGCAAGGTGAACTCTGAAGATGTGGCATGGTGGTGCCTGAAAGGCAAAGACCCAAGGCGAAGACCGAAGCCGAAATCCCCGAAATCCCCGAAATCTAAGGGACGCTGATCTTCAAGCAAACTGGATTGCTATTTACATAGAATGCTTGGTGAACATAGTCCTGGGAGTGTTGGTGCCGGCTTCCTACATTCCACTATCGTAGACTTTGTGTCACTTTAGGTCCCTCTTCCCTTTCCATCTATTCGCGCTTTCAGCAACCTCTACAGCCTCCACCCCACGTCCTTCCTTCCGGGCTTTCCCGTTAAGACATACAGTTAATTAGCGCTTACACGGAGAATTTCAGAAGCCCTCCTTCCCTTTGCATACCCACTGCGACAAGAGCAATTACACTTTCTGATTTCACGAGCTGCGCTATTAAATTATTAATGTTAATTTCTTAATCTGTTGGATCTTCTATACACGACAACGCTTTTCCCGAGAATACTTGCTGGTTGAACTGACATTCATTATCTGGTAATTATCTGAACAGTATATGGAAATTCTTGGGAAGACTTGAAGGAAAACTACTTTTAGCCAGTACGAATCTCTTGGAAACCAAGATTTAAGTGTCCAAGTTTGATACAAGTTTGTGTAGTAATGGAAGAAGACCATCAGCTTGTACACTCCTTGCTTGTGTTGTGTATATTGCACCTTGCCTTCCTTTTCCTGGGTTGTAGGGTTCAAACGTCACGTAGACCACCTACTACAGCCTTTCCTCGCTTCGAGTGAACGTGTTCTACGTACTCGTCCTGAAAAGAGGGCGAACTGCCCATGAAAAGTAAACTTTCAAGGAAAATTTTTCTGCATTGATGCTTGGAACTTCGTCTTTTTAACCTTTTAACTGTAAAAAAAAAAACCCCGTAAATTGTAAAACAAAAGTAAAGTTGATTACTCTAAAGTACTTTTATTCTCGGCTTTTTGCATTGCAAGTCAAGTCAATTTTTTATCAAAATTGACTTAATTGTCTCGAAACAATAATCCTTTATATTTGATCATAAATATAAATCTTTTGATGAGATAATTTGGAAACGAGCAACGCGATGTTGAGAGGGTTGAGACCTAAATTCACTGAGCTGAACCCTGTGCGAATCGTGAAATTAATAGAGCGCTACCTGAGCTCCATGAATATGCAACATCGACGAAGAGGTGGTATTTCTGGAATTAAAACCTTTTACAGCTTTTCGACTGTCTCGTAGTTTCCTGAAGTTCTAAAATAAACAGGAAAATGTAAAAGGAATTGCCTGCGACTTTCTTATTTCTTTTGGATTGTTGTCAGAACCAGAAAAGTTATTTATGAGATTCAATTACAAGGAGAATTTAAAAGATTTATGTGAATGCTGAAAACATTTTTTAAATTATTCCATGATTACAGTTACGGCATCTGTAAAATAATAATTTTACAAGTAAATTATTAGTTCCGAAACCTAAATAATGCCTATAAAGCATTTATTATATCACGCAAAAACGTGGAAAAATGGATATTCAAAATCCAGAAGATTTTCAGGAATTGTTCTGCGTTGCGGACTGGAATTCGTTCTCCGAGCTAGGATTATTTTAAGCCAAGCTCTTGCGTATGTGAGTGTATACAAATGGACATGCAAGCACGTTTTCCCGAAGGATTCACTGGAATTTGCGTTCAGTACTATCGAATCTATATCGATAGTCTACCAATTGAAACTGCTCGAAAAGCACTGGTGCAGGTCGATCATTGTTTTCTCAGTGGAAAGTGGACATTTGGCGGTAGGTAATCGATTCCTGGTTGCTAAAAAAAATCAGTAGGTGGTAAAACTTCATGAAAAATTTGCTAGAATTTTCACTTACAATTTAGTTTAATTAATATGTTACGATTTAAAAGGTTATTTCTTATAGAATTTTTTCCTATAGAGCCTACTACAAATTGCTTAATACTGAAGTGTATAACCACGTTAAAAAACCTAGAAAGCGATTTCTTTTTACGGTCCGTATAAAATATACCTATAAAATATATACTGGCCTTTACTCATCACTTTATGAGGGAAGTTTTAAATTTTAAAATCCCTCCAAACATTTTTTCACAAGCTTGGGAATTTGAGTACAGTCATTAATTATGTCAATGTCCATTTTAATTATCTCTAGTAAAAAAAAAGTATTTTAAATATGACTGAAATGAGAACATAAAGAATATTATTAATAACTATTAGAATTTAAAAAAAAAATCAAATTCTTTGCGTTCTACGCAAAGGGAACATTGAATGTCAACCTCCAATTTATTCAATTAAGAATTCCCAGTTTGCAATATATAAACTCTTTTTTTCTCAATCCACGAGAATACAATACAAAAGCGGAATACTTTTTTATAATCTTTAATAAGCAATATCCAGATCAAATCCATTTACGATGATGCGAAGCATTAAATTTTAAATGGCGCTAGATAACCAGATTATGTTCTGTAATTGAATATTCTCCGAGCGAAAAGCTTTGCCAATTTTGGGATTCGTCGAATTGACAACCTCGCCACGAATCATCGTGTCAGACGTACAGATGTATTCGTTATCGACTATGTAATCATTGGAAAAAATTGACACCTGCTAAACGCACGAACGAGTAAATACGATCGGCTGAGCTTGTTACTTTTAATTTGTCTGATCTTTGATCACCGCCAAATGCTTATACTTTTTACATATTATAATAATACTTATTATAATATTACTTTGACCACTTGCTATAATCATTATCATTACAAAAGAAAATAAATGATATTGTTCTATTCAAGAAAAAAATTTTTTACAACTTCTGTTATCATTTTTATGACAGATGTTTCCTCTAAGGCCACAAATACCTTTTATAGGAGGGCATAAGTTGTACTCAAAGCTTTTCTACCTGGGATTTGTTTGCAAGATGTTTTTCTATGTTTTTTATATGAAAAGTAAACGAAGCCTTATGTGAACGTAGAGCTTGAATAGAGTTATTGCTAGGTAAACGACAAAACGAGAAGATCAAGAGACGAGTGTATTGTACTGTTAAAAAGTTATAGTCCTCTAAAAAGATTTACAGGGTACCATATACATGGTACCCATATGATATACCCAAACAATAAACGCTTTACGGTGCACGTCAACAGTTCGCTTATTTCTCCCCCAACTTAAATAATAATGAAATCGATATTTTTTTATGAGAGGAAATCAAAGCAAAAATTTCCTGAAGCTTCAGTTTCCTATAGTAATTTTATTCTGCTAATTTGAATTTAAGCGGCTTAAAAATGTTAAATTAGTTTTCCAACCCTCCAAACTTCCAATGATGGAAAATAAGTATCCATTTTTGCATGATACTTATCCTTTGATATATCTACATAAAAATGAAATAAACAAGTTTTAGTTTCGGGATTTGATTAAAAAACGGGAAACTTGGATATTGCTTTGCATAAAAACACTTAATCATCTCCTTGCACTTAATTTATGAAGCCATTACTATCCCTGGGGCAGTCAAGGAACTGTAATATTGGACCAACATGGTTTGGTCCGGGACACGCAGGTCTTATGCGAAATGTACCTAGGAGTACAGTTACGAGCAAATTAATTACGAGTAAGAACGTACGAACACGAAACTTGCATTATACTCGCTAAAGTAATACTGCATAGAGCTACACGCCTTTTAAACATTAATTAAACCCTCCTTCGATCAAGAAAGAAATTTCACTTAATCTTGTAAACATAAACTTTGTTCTCGAACGAGGAGACACTCTTCAGGCATTCATTATACATGGAGAAAAAACCTTAATATCTTTTTATAGTGACCTATGCGACAACCATCTAAGATATTCACTCTAAGTATCTAGATATTCAGCCACAATATCTGAGATACTCAAATAGGTGACCAACTATCTAAGATATTCATTCTAAATATAGGTATAGATACTAATTTTGGGAAACGAGATAATAAGGATGAATATCTAGATATTTAGGATAAATATCGTAGATATTCAATTTTTTAGCTATTTGTATGTTAAGTGTGAATATACATTTTTCTCCGTGCGAGTGTAACAGCCAGTGAGGCCTAAACTATTATTACATTTTATACTATTTATAATTTTAAATCGACCATTAAACAATAAAGAAATAACATTTTTATTCTAGATACAATTAATTAATTTTTAACACAATAAAAAATTAAAAATAAATAAATATCCGAGATATTCAGATTTACCATCTTAGATGATATTGCTACAACTGTTTTCAGTAACTCAAGTATTCAAATGATGTTTTAAAGTAGCTTTAAGACCCATAAAGCCTGTTGAAGAAAGTGAAGTCTCCAGTTTGATAGCTCTTTCATTTTAAATCTTTTGTATGCTGCCAATTTGAAAGTACTCACAATCAGAATTTTTCGAACTCATTTACAATTTTGATTTCTAAGTTGACAATTCTAATTTTAATCCCGATGAATAACAGATTTCACTCTATAAATATAAAGCAGCGAACCTTTTTGTTCCAATCAATGCAGATTTTGCATTTCTCTGGTGCTATCTTACTATTCTAAATATTTCGATACTTTATTCAATTTTATGTAAAGACAAGAACTTGCGGAATACCTAAGATAATTCTGGATATAGGGGTGTGTATAGATATGAAGATATTCGACCTGCTTGTTAGTCCCTCATAGTTAGCAGAGAGAATGAAGAAGACTGAGTGCACGATGCGGCACATTGTCTCGATGTCACTTGGATAGAATCACTTCTCCGCCTTCATATCTGCAGAGATCTTTGACGAAGTTGGTATCGAGTAAACGTCGTAGAACTATATCAAGAAACTTTCGACCAAATACGGGTAGGTATTAAGTGGTCTGATCGCCTCTGTTTATTTCTACGTATGGTTCTCACTCTGCAAGAGAATACTATAGCAGATAGGGGAAAACAGTGCAATGTATATAGAGGGATATTCTAAAGCGAAGCATGTAAACTCATTACACAATAGTTTACCTCAAACTGTGTGTAGTCAAATGTCTGCTGCTTTCAGAAATGTAGGCAACAATCGCTTCAAGCTACCAATCTTGAATCTAAGTACTATGTAGTAAAAGTAATGATTTTCTGAAAATAATGAGGGATTGGAAAATACAAGTGACAAGTGGACGATACAACCACATCAAAATCACTAGAATGAAGTTAAATAATAATTTCAAGAATTTATTAACCATATTATGTAGAAGAATCAAAAATATTTTTATTACAGTCGGATAATTTTGAGACTTTTGAAAGTTTTTTAGGACTTCTGTCCATCAGACAATTGACTAAATTTTTTATTTTAAATATTAGTCAAATATATAAATATATTTACTAATTTTTAAAATTTTTCTTGTTTTTTTATTTAGGGTCAGAAACTAAAAATCTCAACCCTGAATGTTTAACTATAACTTCTTCAGTTTCAAGATAATTGTTCTTATTTGTAACAGAACGTAGGGTGCCATCTATACCTATCAGTGGACTTCGATTCTAAAAACTCACCCCAAATCGATTAAGGGGGTGCACGAGAGTCAAGT
>JAUEJJ010000021.1:2199509-2214362 GCA_032164275.1 Synergus coniferae | reverse complement strand
TTCACATCTTGCAAAACAAAAGCACGCTTACTTTAAAAGGTGTGAAAGAACTTTAAAGCAGCTATTTTGGATTTTGTCCACAAAAGCAGTACTGTCACCTTTAAAATTAGAATCAAATTTTGTTCTACTTCTCTAAAAGATTACTCATAATTACAAATTTTTTGATAATAATCGTTAATATTTTCATAAAAAAATATAAATGATAAATTAGAATTGTTTTAGATAAAAATTAATTAACTTAATTGCACTTTAGTTGATACTAAATCAAATTTCCCGCTTCTTTCCAACTATTGGCGTACAGCGACTACAGCGCCTTTGTTAGTAGTCCGAGTGTCCAAACTTCATAACTTCACAGTTAGCGGCGTAAAACCGAGAGGCAGGCATCGCCCTAGAATTGTGGTGCAGTTTCTTTCGTTGTCTTTTTCACATATAAATTACGGCGCGTATCGTCTCAAAGATAGAAAAACCCGTCATCGTTTACATTAGTTTCGGAGCAGAATTCGTGTGCAGGTTGCAAAAATCCGCCTTCAAAAATTCTCCAACACAGCCGGGCTTGTGTTGTGACACATTAGCCGCTTTTAGCTTAGATTCGACTTATGAAGTGTACATTATTCCATGAACTCATGGCGGTGCAGTGACCAACTGAACAGCGTGGCAGGAAGCGATAATCTGTGAAACAGGATAGAGAAAACCGAAGCTGGATTTTACGTTGAAGACCTGAAACGTCGCAGCAAAAATTGAGGGTTCGACGTGCGGGAAAGGTAAGAAGTTACTAATATACAGATATTTGTCTGCGAAGTTTTGCCTAAAAAAATGACTTAAAAACAAACAAAAAAAGCTCCACCCCCGCGTGGGACTTTCGACTGTATGTCGAGGACCCCCTGCACCGGAAATTGATGCTCCCGCGCCTTTCTCACATTTAAAACTACCAAAAAAATGTACTCCCCCGGCAGACGCCTCCTAATGTTACCTAATTCGGTTAATTGCAAGACCGGCGCCGATTTAGTTGATTCACATTTACGAGCCACGTTCAAAGTTCAAATTTTTGTAAATTATTTAAATGAGAAGTTGTATTTTTAGCTAATTTTGAGATATTTGTTAGGAAGCTTCATGCTCATGGAATTTCTCATTTTTGGTTTCTTATGCTTGGTCTCGACTCATCAATGACTCATGAGAGTCATCAGGGCAGGAAATAACTCCCCAAAGGAAAACCGATAGCCTCTGGCCGATCAAATTATAAGTTATAGTTACCATTTCCAAGTCTGCTGCATTACCCCTATATTTTTCTACTGCCCTTTCATCACTCCTAATTTATTTGAGAAAACTAAAGTCTAAACAATCAAACGAAAAATTCTTATGCTAATTTTATGTACTTAATTCCTCGCTTGTTAATAATTCTGTGTACACTTTCCTTTTTAAGTATTTACTTCGTGTTAGTTTGCATTCAGATTGATAAGAAATCAATGTTTGGAGCATAAAGTTAAAAATCTAAAATTATTTAAAATTGTGCATTTTACAACTGAATTCGTTTGAGGTTAAAAAAGTTTTCATCTAAGAATTGAAATTTAATACTTTTAAATTGCTCAAAATAGTACAATTTAAAAAAGGAATAGTTTTGGACTATATGTTGGTACTTCTCCCTTGTTTTATGTTCCTAGATTCTCTGTGTCTTTCATTTGAAATCATATTAATTATATGCAAGATCAATCAGACTAACGTCTTTTTTTCGACTCCAAATGAATGCAGAGGAGACAAGAGGAGACAAATCGCGAGTTCATTCACTATCAGCTTTCGCCTTCACTGCACGTACTACCTTATAGATGGAGCTCAGACTATTTCGTCAGCGTCAGACACTGTCGCCAAATTTTTCATCGACTCTACTTTCAGGAGAAAGTGATAAAGTCAGGCTGGACACGTGTTTCAGATGTGAAAGATGGATTTGGATTGAAAACTATGAATAGAGGTTGCTAATCCCTTTCGAGTCCGAGAGCTTTTTAATTAACCAGCTTCTTATTTATATTTGAAATTTTGAGTCCTTTTAATTCCATGAGCTTTTTTAATCCGAAGGTTTTGAAATTTGATTTTTCAATTCATATTTAAGCCTTATTTGTTTTTAATGGATTGTAAACAAAATTCTCTTATTAGAAATGATTCTGGCCTTTTGGCCAATCCAAAATATTGTTCGTAACCTCGTTCGTAACTCCTGAGGAAAAAGACAACGTCAAAACCATAAATTACTTCTTTGAGTTGCACAAAACGCTCATAGCTCTCTCAGAATTTGGCAAGAAGCCAAACTTTACCGATTCAAGGTAATAACGTCACGAATCCAGGTTTCTTAACAATAATTTAAATTAGCTTGTCCCCATTTTTTAAATATCTTTTTTCTCGCACCTAAAAGCTGCTAAATTTCAAGGTAAAAGGAAAACGAAACTTCTTTTGAAAATTTTAAATTCATGTAAAAATCATAAATGAATCTTAAATCAATTTTAAATATTGAAACAAGTACATAAAGACATCATAGAGTTTAGGAGGGATATTGTGTTTAAAGCTTTATTCTCTTTTTGTCTGACTTGTGCCTTTTCCTCCGGAAGTGACAAACTCACAAAGACAATTCGAACAATTTAGTACACTGTCCACGTCGTGGGTTTTAGAGGACTTAGGTTGAAGTGACTTTATCTTTCGTTCACAGCATTCTTGTTCACGAGCGGGTTCCTTTGCGATAAAAAATGACCTACTCTCCCGATCCATTCCAGAATATTGTGGAAGAAGATTTTCCGCCAATTACAA
The DNA here is from genome assembly GCA_032164275.1 of Synergus coniferae. Taxonomy (NCBI): domain Eukaryota; kingdom Metazoa; phylum Arthropoda; class Insecta; order Hymenoptera; family Cynipidae; genus Synergus; species Synergus coniferae. The sequence continues at coordinate 2,211,575 of JAUEJJ010000021.1, read as the reverse complement.
GCAACGTGCTCTGAACATAACTTATTTGCTGAAAAGATCCATTATTAAAGAGACTCGTTTTTCAGATTAAAAAAATAGATTCACTTTCTTTTTCTCTTTCTAAATCCATGTTAATAAATTTTATAATATAAATTTTATGTGGTTTCAATAAAATATTGATAATAAGTTTTCCACGAACTTTCAAATAGATAGAGAAACAAAAAATGTGGATACTGATATTAAAGTTCTGAAATATGAAAATTGAGTGTGTAATTCTTTTCATATCAATATATATTTATATGTGGGATAAAAGTGACTTCTGATGCAAGGTTTCGTATGAATCATGTGGATATGAGTTCTCCGGTTCAAAAATAGATTTTTGTTCTTCCAAGATGCAAGCTTGAAAGTCAGGGTCTTTACTTTTTTTCCCCCTTTTGTACATCTCAATCCAGCTATCTTTCTCTCTTCATTGAGCCATTCTCATCCATTTTCTTTCTCACTCTTGCCATTTCTGATTATCTCCAGGAGACCCGTTAATTTTACTCAATTTACCGTAATTGCTCGTTCGCTTGTGACAATTCGATTTGTCACTTTCACTTAATAAATTTCTACAGCGAAAGCAATAAAGTACCGAACGATTAACCCTACAGCCTCATCGCTTATCGACTCTATTTTCCTAAAGACCATAAAAATTATTGGAAAATCGGGAAAAGCGCTTTTGTTTTAATCTAATATTAATATTTTTATCAAAAATTTTTCTTTAACGGGTATTTAATAGTTTCAGTCATTTTAGAGTGTTTAAGAACTAGAAATTCTATATGTATGTATTTATAAATCTTGTGGCAAAAGTTTTCGGTATTTCAGCGGTGGTTTCAAATTTCTTCTTAACTTTATTAACTAAAATGAAACATGGAAGAGCGGGAAAATTTCGTAAATTTAAATCAAATTCGATGATTTTCAGTCGGAATTCAACCCAACTGACAACATAAAAACATTCTATTCACATTAATGAATTGCTTTTGTCTCCAAAAGAATATTTAAAATTAACCAGCATTGAGTGGAAACTGGGTCAACTTTAATACGCCCCAAATCTCGGCTTTTCTCCTTTCATATTGAAAATTTTTCATTTTAGACTCATTATGCAGACTTCAGAATTCGTATGGATATTTTTTTGTTTTTATTCTGACGATAGTTTAATAAGTTTATTGATTCCAAAGAAGTTAAAATTGAATATGTTTTAGCCACTTTGTGTAAAATTGGATTATCTCGTGTCAAACATTTCTCCGTTTACTTTAAAATTATTTTCCTTTAGAAAGATGATAAAAAGTGTCTCGGTTAGGATTTGAGAAAGGCTGTGGTCACTTTCAGGTTTATCGATTAGAAGAGTCTGGACTCTGGCCGTAAGTTAATCGGGTCTGATACTGAAACTTGAGGTTTTCCAATTCGATACTCCGATTTTTTCGTTGAAAACCGTTTAGCAAAAGAATCACGTTCTCAATCTTAGAGCTAATTCCTTCAATTTGATAGGATTCCTTCATTGCAATGTGATAGAATTTAAAACTTCCTTGCTTCTAATTTGGAAGGAATTCAAAATTTCTATAGACTTTAAATTTGAAAACACTCGTGAGGTAAAAGTATATTTATATTATTTTTAAAAATCGTATGATGAAGTTTACTAATTGGATACTAATTCTGTAATAAAGTTTTCAGGAACAATGTGAAAAAGGGAAAAGGAAACACTGAAGATTGATTTAACATACTATAATTAGCAAACTAAAGAGCCGCAGCGTATCGAGTGTAGACGACATTGTTGGAGAAAATTTGCGCAATAAATAGTCTGGAATTGCGATAAAAGCTGTCGACAGAAGCGAGTATAATAAAATTCCCTGAATTTGCTGCCGAGAGTCCGCTGAGTAAATTTTGCCAAGAATTACCGCGCTTTTTTTGCAAGAAAAGAGATGGAAATGAAAAGGATAACGAGAAGTCTCTTGAACTCGTCTCGAGGATAGAACCGGGGAAGGAGTCAGAAGGAGAGACTTCTCACGGTGTTAGGAGTAAAAGAGGAAGGTAAATGTTCGACAATGAGAGGTCGGTTCATCCAGGGGTCCTCAGGACCCCGTAACGTGCCACGAGGTTCACGAACCATGACTCACTCAGTCACGCAACTATTTTAACGCATGTGAGCCCTTTAATGTTCAATTTTTTAAGATATTCAAGCGATTTGTTTCAAGCACCTGCTTTTAATATTTTTAAATATTTACTTTTCTATGTCGACATCAGGAATTAATATTTGCTCGAATTTTTATAGTTTCAAGTCATTGTTCATAATATTTAGTTTTCCGAATTTCCTCTTGCCCTAATTTTTATTTTTTCCCGAATAGCCATCTGGCATAATCCTCAATTCACTGAAAAGGGGTAACAGAAATTCCATTTTACCAAAATAAAATTCGGAATGAAAAGTAGAACTAAATTTAAATTATGAATTCTGCTTGGTTGAATTTAAATTTCTATTATCTCATGTCGGATATTGTTGCAGTAAAATGAAAATAAGAATAAAAGAAAATTATGACAAATGGCGATTCGGAAAAATGAAAATTAGAACAAGGGATAGTTCAGAAAACTAAATAATATGGACTGGTTATTTGAGACTATAAAAACTGGGGCAAATATTAATTCGAAAAAATGACAATTAGGTCAAACAGACATTCGGAAAAATAGAAATTAGGATAACTTTTTATTCGGTCAAATGAATTTCGTTAGAAGGAAGATTTTTAAGGCTTTTGATTGATATTGCTTCCAATATATAGTAATTCTCGGTTGATTTTTTGAAAATAATATTTTTCGTTTAGAGGACTCTATCCTGAGAAATGTTGCGAGTTCTTTAGCGTGTAACGACCTTTCCCGGTGTTTTGAAAAGTCCTTGCACTTATTGCGCAATGACCTGCATGAACGTGTACTTGGAGTGGAGCATAAAAGATAACGGTCTTTACTCTTTGCTTGTGCAGCTTGATTCTTGATGCAGTTAAAGTAATTTGACCGATAAGTGATAAAGGCGGTGCGCCAAGAGACACGTTTCGTAAATCAATATCCTGCAAAAAGTAGCACAGTCCTTGTTCCCACATTTTTAGATTAGTCACTCGATAGAAATACACTATCAGCACTGTAAAGCGACAAAATTAAACAAGAAACAGTGAGTGTCCCATAAGTTGACGTGGGAAATTCGAGAGATGAAAAATCTGCGAATCTAAACTGTATATAAACTCATCTCAAAACGCTAAAGTCTTCTCTGGGCAAAAATTCTTTTAAAGAATTAATTCCATCTGAAACAATATTGTTAATTCAAATTTCCAGGCGTCCATCAGGACAGTTATTTGAAACCTTGAGAAGATTAAATACACTGTGGATTCCATACAGTATTAAAGCACATTCCATAGTTCATGCACACTACATTTTCACACATTACGTCATGGAAATTTTACCGCAGGAAACAGACTTGAACCGTTTGAAAGGGTACGCATTTTTTAAATATTATTGTGTCACTCTAATTGTATTATATTTTTGCTTTCTGAAGTGAATCCGAAGCCGGGAAGTTTAGCTTTATTTGAAAACCTTGACTCTGCTCTGGAAGCAGAACTCTTACCTTCTCTTTTAAAATTCTCTTCTGCTGACATAACGACTTATTATCTAGTAAAAATGCATCTCACTTTAACGAAGTCAGGCGTTAAACTAGGTTGGGCTACTTTTTTACTTGGCATGCTTCAAGTGATCATGAATTTTTTTTCGCTCTAGGCCACTGGCTTTGTAATCGCTCTATTATGCATAAAAGAATCAGCCGCCATTGTTGTCAAAGTGAGAAAATGAGCTTCTTGGAATTTCATGCTGAGTTTTCTTTCTACTTCTATTATATTCAATCAGCAGCACCAGGGACATCAGGGAACCTGATTCCCAAGAATGATTATTCTCACTCCTTTTTCCCCCCTTCTGGACTCATTATTATCACAGACATCAAGTAGATCCAAGTTCATGATCTATTTCTTTCTTCTCAATTAAACAATTGTCACTGATAGAGCCCCTTCACTTCAGACAAGGGGAAGTTGTTATCTTCAACAAATTTACTTCTCTAGACAAACGATTGTCATCGTCTGACTCTTCTGATGCTTCTGATAGTCTCTTTGCGAGGGTTGGATTCCTCGCTTTTCCCTCACGTTAATGTATCTCAAAATATACCTAGATTTCCAATTACTGATTCAAGCTTTCAAACTCATTATTCAAATTTTACAATAAAAATTACAGCCTTCGGGATTTTAAACCATTTCCATCATTTAAAAATTTGGATCTTTTTCAAATCCGAAAGCTTCCAAGTTTTAAACCATAAATAAAGGTTCCAAAATGCGAAGACTGCAAAGTTAAAAGAGCATTAATCAGAAATAGTGTTACACAACGAGATTTGAAGATCGTGAAATGCGCTCGTAGTTCCTTAAAATAATTTTCAATCTTTTAAAAATCGTTTAAAATATATTTAAATCCCTTAAAATCAAATAAAACTCCTTAAATCATAGAAAATAATTCTCTATACAAGAAACTTGCAATATATATTTTTAATTTTCAGTTGGAACAATATTTCTGGATAAAATAGAATTGAGAAAAAGTATTTCGCTCATTTGAACGTTCAAAACTTTTGGCACACCCTTTAAATCCCTAAAATCAATAAAAAAATCTCGAGAAATCTCGGGGAACGGGAAGTTGAAAGTCAGATCCCAAAGTGATTGGAGTTTTGTGGATAATGTTTTTATTTTAAGTAGATACCCTAGACGAGGGTGAGATCGAGCATCCCTCGATGATCAGATCCATCCCTTAAGTGATAGATTAACGACTATAAATGTGGACATTATGCTGTCTTACATCTTGATCACCCCCCAGTGAATTCGTGATGTTGCACAATCACTCAAGTAATGGGAGGAGACCATGCAAAGGGAAAAACTGTGTTAGCCCTTGTATCTAAGAACATGGAGTACTTTTCCACTTTATCTCTCGTGCTTAATGGCTTGAAGCACACGCTGTTTACACATACTTTACTATGTAGTACTTCTCTGAAACTTAATATTTACCGTCTTCGCTTCCACTTGAAGCTACTGGCAGCACTATCGATACTTACGTTACTATCTTTATGTTTGATAAATACATTATCGTTCTAATTATAGTTTGAAGTACTCCACGAAACTGCGCATTACGAGTTTCATCGCAAAAGCGATGAAAATATCTTCCTTAATATCTTCTAGAGAATTGGTTTATTGGACCCAAACTGTAACTTCAAAATTCTATTTCCCCGTCTTACAGAACAATGATTAGAATTAGGTTTTTTTTGCTCTGCATCGGTACTGGGAAATAACCGGGAACTTAATTTAAAACCCGGGAATTTGCTACTGATCGCAGTAAAATTCAAGTTTTCATTGTTTTAATAATTATCTATAGGTATTATATGAATTGGGTTGAGGTTTTAGATGATTTTTTTTACATTTATTTGAATGAAAATATTTAAAGAAAGTTTCCAAAGTTCCCATAAGCCAAAATTTTTGTTTATTTACTAGGAAAAATTTAACCGGCGTTGCCCGGGATTTTAAGAGATTTCATATAGAATTTAAAGAAATTTTAAAGAGACTTGTAAGGATTGCAAAAGATTGTAGATGATTTTATGAAATTTCAGAGGATTTCAAGAGGTTTCAGAAGATTTTAGAATTTATAAAAGAATTTCAAGGGATAAAAAGACTTTAAAGGATTTTTAAAAGTGTTGAAAAGAATGATTAAAAAGTTTTTGCAGGGATTTCACAATATTTCAAGACATTTAAACTAATTTTAACGAATTTAAATAGATTTCAAGACATTTCAATAGATTTTAATGAACCCTTGAAAATACTTAAATTTTTTAGAGCTCTTCTAAAAACTCTTTGAAATTGTTTAAAATTTTAATGAATTTAATTTAATTTAATTTAATTTAATTTTGATGAAATTTCTTAAAATATCTTGAAATTCCTTAGTCAACTGAAATATCTTAAAATCTGGAGCAACGCCGGGTAAATTTCTGCTAGTAAATAAATAAAAATAAAATAGTCTTGGGAACTTTTTTTAAATGTTAAAAAAAGAAAGTAATTATATTATTTGTTTAGTAAAATGAAGAGTTAAAATTTTAAGGAATTTTAATGCAGATCGAGATTCGATTTTCTGAAAATATAATCTACGTTTACAAATATTTTTTAAATTATGTTTCTGTTTTACTTTATACGTGTTATGTAATTTTTCCGAGCAGGAAATACAGGGAGATTATCAGGAAATTGCGCGTTTGAGACTTCTGTTCAAACAGACACTAATATTCTTGAAAGTGGACCATCAGAGTGGATGTTGAGTCTTGTGAATTGAAAACATTAGCAGAACGAGGAAAAGACAATATTTGCTTTTGCTACTTTGCGTGTAATTCCCGCTTTCAGTGGCCTGCTGAGAATCTCCCACAATCAGTCATGATTTAGTGTCAAATTATCGAATAAATACTTTTTTAACTGCTATTATCACACTGAACCGGAAAACTCTTTCCAATTTATCAATTGTGTGAATAATGGATCCCAAAAGCAAAATTTATACCTCAACAACTTTATACAATTCTGTTTAAAGTAATCTCATTTTTCAAATATTCAATCCGAAATATCTTATAATTATAATTCCAGTTAATTGAACTTAAAACTGCTTTGTTTGCCCGTTTATTGGTTTTGTAATTCCTCCAATTGTCTCATTTCACAACTATATTTTGCAGTTATGCACATGACTCATGTAAATCATGATTGTGCGTCGCGTGCAAAAATGACGTGAAAACGCGCAAATCCTGCGAAATATACCTTAGAGCTCTAATTGACTGATTTGTTTGCTCGTAAATCAAGCTTAATATGATTGCATTTCACCTTGGAAAAGTTCAGAGATAAAGTATTTTATGTAGATAAAAAAAAAGGATTTTTTTTATACACACACTTTTTTTTTTAATTCCACATGATTCTTTGAACTGATTGCAGATATTTTCAGAATATGGTGCAGAATATTTTCATTTATATTAAAATTTAATGTTGCTTTCCATTACTTAATTAAAAGTGCAGAAAAGAATTTGTTTGAGTTATTTGCAGTGGTTGAATGAGATTGCAAATGATGGGAAAAGGCGGTGGCAAGTTGGATATTTTCTCGGTCAAGCATTTTTTTCAGAGTTGTAGGAATTGTAGGTTGAGTACACTGAAGTACTGCGTGTACGCGAAAGCATTAAAAGCACCCGTTAATGGCTGTATTTTTGAAAGGTATGAGAAACCAGCTCATCATAATGCGCCCTCTTGAAAGAGGAGCAGCGCACAAGGGATTCTTTGTGGGACAAAGTTAGCACCTTGTTTCCGAATCCTTAGAAACCATTTACTATAGCTGTATATTTTATAACTGATATGTAGTTCATATCTACATACACATATATACATTGGTATTATAAAGATTTGTATATTATACACGCGTCGCAATCTACATAGATATGGAATATCTGGAACCAGATTTCTTTTACTTTCACAATCCTTTGTTTTGGCGGTAGCTTTGACAAGAATGTGAAAATAAATAATTCCCGGAGAGCAAACTTTCATATTCTATTTTAGTCTGCCCGCTTTTTTTGCCCGAGTGTGAAATGTGCGATTAGTCAAAACAGTTCCAGCCCACACATTTTGCAGGAAGTGGACGTAACTTGAAATGTTCAATAACTAGGCTATTACTCCTAACAGAGAATCAGACACAATTGCATAAGATGATTATCATCCCAGGCATTTCAGTCAGTATTGCATTTGCATACGCATTCCTAGCCTCGATTGTTGCACTGCATGCTTGACAAAAGCCATTATCGTCTGGAATTATTAGTATGTATATTTAATAAGCTTTGCACATATCAGTCGCTCAGGATTGCTACAAGATCAGGAACGCCTGGAAAAATGAATGAAAAAGCTGTTGACAAATTGATGTAGAATAAAAAATGTCGGAGAGACCTAGTTTTTTTGTCCGCTCTAAAATTGGAAAGCAACCTTGAATATTCTTCATGTAATCTATATTTCTCCTGAACTGAATCCTCCTGAACTGCTATTCAGTTTATAAGTTGCTATTTTGGTAGAACCTTTGGAGTTCAGACAGATCTGTTCACCTTCCATTATCGATTTTGTCAAGTATAAGATGTGAATAAGCTGGTAGACAGGGCCATTAAGATATTACGAATTCAATAATAATTATCAGCTAAGTTTCGACGATAGGGAAGCAATTTGATGTGACTGTTCCAACTTTCTTGTACAACTTCTCTGATCGAAGATTCTGAACCTAAAAGCATTTCTACAGGCTGCAATCCTTTATGAAAATTGTTTCTCGTAAAATTAGAAGCCTTTGTTTCCAATTTCTGGTTAGCCGTTGTTTCCAATTTCTGGTTTTCATTGAACTGATTCTCATGCTCGAGGAAAATGAGGTTGAAGATAGCTAATTTAATTATCCCTGAAAACACGTGTCTTCTCGAATCGATCCTAAACAGATTCTGAAAATCGACTAACTACAGGTTTGTTGCAAAGCAGTCACCTGTCTCGCAAAAGCTCCTCGTGATTCCATACAACAAGTAGGTCACAACATCACGTTCTGCAATTCCTAACTGAGCGCTTACGGCTGATTCGTAACATGGGCCAAAAGCCCGCAGGAAACTGGACTAACATATCAGACATCAGACAGTTGAACATTGAAATACTGTTGGAGGATTCTCATACATTTCAATTCATCATTATCTAACTGTACAAGTCACCTTCAGCTTCAATATCAATATCTGTCGAATAATTATGCAGAATAGGGGCCAAATCTAGTTTAAGAATTTTTAAAAATGAAACTAGACTCTCATTTCTGAATCTTCGATAATTTGATTTTAGTTTAAAAACCAATTCTGTCATAAAAACTGTTTCTATTATCAGAGCTATTATATTATATATACATAAATTGAAAATCTCGAAGTGAGTGTATAACTTTGAGGATATATGTAAAATGAATTCAAAAATATTTCAAATAATTTAGAAGATTTCAAGTGCTTCCAAAACTTACAAAATATTTTTAAAAGAACCAATGTATCAATGCGCTTAGTAAATTGAAAAAATAAGACTTTTTTTAACACTTTTGTTGCGTCGCAACAATTTTTATATTTGTACGCCTTAAGGCCATGTGATAATTACCATAAAAGCAAATTTAGTTTCGTGAACTTTATGCACGCAATAATAAATATTTTTTGCTATAACTAGGCAACCAATTTCCGTATGAATTCAATGGAGGTAAACTGCTTAGTTTTAGCGAAAAACATTTATCATTGCGAATATCATATTGACAAAACTATATTTGCTATTATAGTAAGTAACATATGCCCTTAAAGAAATTTACAATGTGCAAGAAAACCATTACTGCAATAGATATTTTAAAATGTAAATTTGAAAATGTTAACAATTTATATAAAATGCTTAAAATACTTCAAATAACCGCCAAAATGGGTGTCTAATGAGTCACCAGTCGAATGCAAATAGCCAACTCAATTTTCCAGAATGTAAGGTATTTTTGCTGGACATTTTTGGGAGTATGTGTAACTCGGCGCATCAGATCAGGACATACCGAGCTTCTCTTATTGTTGGGCACGTCAGAATTTGAGCTTTTGAACGCTACATTTCAAGCACCGACAAAAAATGTGCGGTCTTTATAAAATAAAGTTCTACAGTCAATAAATCGATTCAAGTGTAAAAGTTTAGTTCATTTTTTTCCTTGATTGAACAACTTTCTTAATAAGTTTTACTGGTTTGAGTGTAAATTTATGTGCCTTTTGATTCGCATTTCTCTTTTGATATACTAGGTTAGTTAAAAATTAAATCTTGACCTGGTAAAAAGATTTGAAGGAAGAGGAAGACACCGAGAGTAATCCTGCTTAAGGCAGAAAAAGTAAATATCAAATGGAATTTTCTCTGAAGACTTTAATTAATTTACATGATTCAGAGTAATCAGCTCAGTTTAGTTTGCATTTAAAGTTCTAGATAACGTATATTCTGTCATATTGCACATGAGGTTTGTTTCGTTTCTGTGCTAATGAAACTTTCAGCGTTTCTGTACAGAGAACGAACGATTTTTTGCAGTGTGATAAAACATGCTGCGGTTAAGAATTGTATCCTGGCTAGATAGCTGATAAGTGATTTGGACGGATATGGTGTAATGTTAAATATTTTCAATGACTCGTTCGAGTTGTTATTTCCGTATCTGGTAACAAGTATGCGGGTTATACGTGTAAATAAATAATGCAATTATTTAACATTTGATTAAATTTATTAAATTTTCAGAAAAGAAACATTGTTTATGCGTGTTGTAATATTTGAAGGGAGAAACTAGGAGAAAGAGTGTCAGGTGTTGTCGATTCGAAGTACAAGAAAAATCTGATCTTTTACATTCGAAGCTTCGAATCGAAGGTATTTGCCGTGACCAACAATAATAGGAATGCTTGGTATGTCCTGATCTGATGTGCCGAGTTAGGCATACACCCAATGCTGGACCGTTTTGGAAAAATACTTTAATTCTGGAAAGTTACAAATAGTCTTAAATTGTTTTATGACAATCCTACTTTCTATTTCCTCTTTCGAAGTTTCGCTTGATTTTATTTTCTGTGCGTAAATATTATTTTCTAAAATATATTCTAAAATATTTACGCTACAAGTATAATAGTGACAGAGTTCCTAATAAAGACTCAATAGCAGACAGAGAGATTGATCAATATTCAATATTAAAATTCGAATGATGCATTTATGCGGTAATACTTTTTTATATGTACTGTAATCACAGTTTCAATGATGTCATGACGTATATTTGTTGCCAGTAGAAATTTACCTGGGATTTAAAGAGATTTCAAGTGACTTTGAGGAATTTCAAGGGATTTTATAAGTGATTGAAGTAATTTAATTTTTAAATCTCTTAAAATTCATTAAATTTTTTTAAAATCACTTAAAATGGCTTCAGATATAAAAAAAAAGTCTAAAAAAAATACGGAACACACTTTGTTCCCACAAATTTTCCAGTGTTCATATTCACGATAATATCAATACTTCATCTTAAAATTAAGAAATAAAAAAAAGAAACTTCATTGAAAATAATGTCAAGAATGCGTCTCTAGGAATGCAGTTACTCTCGAATCTCGGGATATCTACACATTCCTTTGCAATTTTTCCCGAGGAGAATAAAAATCGTACATGTATAGAGAGAGGTGAAAGGTTGTAACGATTCAAGTGCACCTAGGCCTTAGGGAGGGCATAAGGAAGACAGAGAGAAACATTTTACATTTCCATTTACATAACTTGAATATATGTCCGCACTGCGCAAGGTGCGTATACTGAGTACGCATCTTCCGCGCGTACAAGAAAGCACCTTGTGAATATTATGCTACGGTATTATCGCCCTTAGATCGCGGCAAATTCCCAGCAGCAAATTGTAAAGCGTGAGATTTCAATGTGAGGGTTGCCTTACGTTATCGAGTCTCCGACGTCTGCTCTTGCCACATCAGTTTTCAGCTCGTCAGGAGGATGCTTCGCTTCGTCCTCGCGCGAACATCAATATTATTCGAGACGAGGGAAGATTGTGTGGGTTGCAGAGCGAGATGAAACCAGAGAATTTCACTTAACTTTGGCTTGCCAACTTGTTTTTTCAATCATAGGTTGTTTATTATAGTCTAGTTCCAAAATGAACATTGTGTACTTCATTGTTAGGAACACGAACTTTTGTGCGAATGTAGATATCGAATTCATTTCAAATCGGGCAGGAAGGCTCCATACTTGAAATCGCTGAATCTTCCGGGGACAAAATATGTTGTTTTTTAAAGGAAATTAGGCAATAGGTATTTTTGCGATTTGTAAGATTTGTTACATTCTCATCAGAGAGAATGTATTATATTTATGTAAAATTTTACCCCCCCCCCCTGTTTTTGTCAAATGTCCACGTTTTGAGACCCCCTGAACCCGAAAAACATGTTTTTAGGAATGTGTCTGT
>JAUEJJ010000021.1:2178878-2195098 GCA_032164275.1 Synergus coniferae | reverse complement strand
AATCCAACACACCCTTAAATTCGTTCAATATTCTATCCTAAGTCTCAATAGCATCTTATAAAGTAATAAACTTGGTATTAAGGGTGTTGGATCCAAGTTAAAACCTCGAAATTCGATTTCTTCATTTCACATGAACAACAATTTTACAAAAACATTCAGTTTTTGTATAAAACTGAATGGCTATGTTTCTAATACTCTTTCATATCATTTAAAATCTTTTGAAATCGTTTAAAATATATTTGAATTCCTTAAAATCCAACACACCCTTAAATTCGTTCAATATTCTATCCTAAGTCTCAATAGCATCTTATAAAGTAATAAACTTGGTACACAATGTAGTTATGCATCGTTATATCAGTTATGTGTAGATCACGTCATCACTTTCCAAGTTTTATTATGCAGTTTCGTCTCTAATTTCTTATCGTATCTCGTCGTTGTCATTGTATTCACAGTCCACTCAAAATTACCCCTGCTTTCATTAAAAGAACAAATTGCATTCATTACTGTACGTAGTGAATCTCTCATCGTGGTCGCCTTGAGTATACCGTAATCTGGGAAATTCGATTTACCCCCAAACCACTGAGAAACGACGTTTACGTTCATCGTAATTTATTGACGCAATGAAACTCCTTGTAGTACATTCAAAATGCTACAATTACGAACAGTAGTTTATGTTAGTATTAATTTTCGAGCCTTTAACCAAATCGACTCTCGTTTTCGAATCCAAGATTAAACGTTTGGCACTTTGCAAGGATCATTATTTTTTATTGAATTGAAAGACATTTTACCCTGGAAAAATACAAATGAGCTTCTGATATATAATCTTAAGTGGCTTTTTCAGTTTGTATTGTTTTTGTTGAGCACCAAGTGGTTATTGGATGTTGTAAAGGATGTTATAAAGCTTGAAGTAATAAAGTTTTAGTCTTGAAACAGTGCACGCAAGAGTACACGTAAAGCAGATAAGGACATAAGTTGAAGGAAAAGGTACATTGGTGAAGGCGAGTCCACATTGTGATACCTAGCCGCACCTTTTCAGACACGGTACTTTTAGGGTCACATGTTGTCAACTTGCTTGCCTTTTAAAGGTTCTTGAGATTAGTCTTTGGAATCGTTGAACTGAGAATCAAGAACTAAGAAACGGTACGTCCGAATCATCATGACGATTGGAATTAACTTCCGTCGCGACGACTCCTCTTCCTTGCACTCAACTTCACTTAATATTCCAATCGCGATAGGTTTCGTGAATACGCCGGATATTACTTCGTGTTTAAAAAGTATTGGCCCTTGCTATGCAAGATGATTCACAATCTTCAGCAGCCAAGAAACGTCTTTGCTGCGAAACGTTCGTGCTTTATTAATTTTTTATTTTAAGGGCGTGTGATACTTTACCGTAAGAACAATTTAGTTTCGTCCACTTTACGTTTGCAATAATACATACTTTACACTAAACTAGACCATTTATTGTACGAAATGGTGGTGAATGGTCTAGTTTTAGAAAAAAGTATTTATTATTGCGAGTGCAAAGTTTGTGAAACTAAATTTGCTTTTATGGTAATTACCACATGCCCTTAAGGCCATCTATTACTTTTCCGATCCTTATCTTAACGATTTTTTTTTCTCTGCAACGTTACTTCTAAATTTATTGAGATATCAAATTGAAAATTTCTAAAATAAAAGTTAAAGCATTAAGACACGTTTATCTGGTGCTAAATATTTATATTCATAAATAAAAAAGTTATTTTGATTTTTTTTATTTTAATAAAAATTTAGGACCGGATGAATGTACCTTAGCATTTTTTCTTTAACTTTAGAAATTTTTAATTTGATATATCAATAAATTTAGAAGTAACGTTGCAGAGAAAAGATTGTAAGGTAGAGATCAGATAAGTAACAGATGACCTTAAGAACTCTTCTGAAAAAAACCTTTCGTTCTCGATTTTAAAGAGAACTCAAGATTTTAAGGATTTGACACAAAAATCACATGACAAAACTCACCTTGCAGTAGAATACTGATTGTTTTTCACACTTGTAGCAAAAACTAAATAATAAACATAGTTGTCGTTGATTCCTCTGACGGAGAATGAGAACGAGGCCGTCAGCAGGAATTGCATGTGGTGTATGTATTTTATAAGTAGAATTAGCAATAAAATCTAGAAAAATTGAGTGGTAATCACTAGTGACATTTATCTATTTGCACGAGTAATAAACAGGAATTATCCTTTTTACTTTTCGAATTAATGAATGTCACATACTTTGGTAATTTATTTATGTCGGTGTGCTCTCTCAACACACCATATAGAGTCATGGTGGAAAGAAAAGTGAAACGCACCTCGACCAATCGGAAACGTTCTATAATAAAGTCGTCCTGCGATAGCGAGGTGTGGAATGCATCAAGATTAATTCGAGATTACTTTGTTTCAACGTTTCACCACGTGCTTTCTGATACACTCGGGAATGTTGATCCATACGATTAGACTGTTTATAGTGACGATCTGTTATATTTTACAATTAGAGCATATTTACCTAATTGATCTTAAAATTTTATTTTATTTCTTCACTCATTCTGGTTATATGATAGTAAATCGTTTATCATTTCCTAACTGGAAGCCCGAATCAAAATTTTTTAGACCCTTTTTTAGACCCTTTTTTTAGACCACTAATTGTAGGACTTAATAGGTCTTAGGAGAACCTGTACAGGGTTTAATTTCTATCAAAAGTAGGCTACTAGGCTCTCTTATTTAAATACTAAGCAGGATTTAAAATATATTTGGGCTAAAATTCCGACTCGGGAGAAATTTTATTTAAAAAAGCAAATTTCTTCATACAGATATGATGGCATATATGATATGATGAGATAGTAGTGTATATTGCAATTTTTGGAATCTGCAAATTTTCAATCGCGAATCTGTCATATGTAAAATTGCAGAGAATTCATGAGTGCACTTGACTCCACCCTTCCTCTTTAGTGTTACGAGCCACTGTGACACACTTTTGCACAATAGAACGGTCCAAACAACTCCGAGTGCCATGCTATTCTTCGTTTCATTCACGACAAACCAGAATGAAAGTGATCACGATCGACACTTCTTCGATCTGGCAAATTCTTTCACGATAAGAAACAAATTTCACATTCAAGATAATACGGGAACTCAGCTTTCTGTTCTAGAAAACGATCAAGTGTATTCCAAAAGATTTGATCATTTTTTTACGAGAAAATTAATGCTGTTATATCAGCTAGAAAATCTAACTAGCGTCTATAATAAAATTAGTTCGTCAGGCTGTTTTATTACTATTGAAGTAAATATAAGCGAGCGATAAAAATTAAAAGGGTTACATTTTTTAAATTAACGAATTTTTTAAATTAACGAATTTTTTAAAATCGAAAAAAATGTTAAATGTCTAGTTAGGACCTGATTAGTCCCCCATTAGTGCCTAAATTAGGGCGCTATCTAGCAAGTTCCAATTGTAAAGAAGGCTTTCAAGGCATAGAATCCTAAAAAAAACATTATTTCAATTTTCTGTAGAGAGTCTTGAATTATGGAATTGTGCCAGATGAACAGCTTAAAGTTTAAAGCTGGAATCACAGTCGAACAAGTTAATTTGCGATCGACAGCAGAAAGTCAAACTTATCCTTTCATCTCGCTTTTCGAAATCTTTGAATATAGTAATACAGCGAAAGCTTTTTAAAGCCCGCTTAGCGGGCTTTGAAATCTGCTAAGCAGGATATAATACAGCCTCCTGTGCGAGTCAACAGATGTTCCGCTAACATTTTCTTCATAACAGCTACAATTTCTAACGTAAACACACAGTTACAAGAGAAACCTCCCTAAAGTTGAAGACTTTCAGAAGGAAAATGAGGAAGTTATGTAACACAAGAAAGATTTTGTATAAATAAGGTTTTAATACAATCTTATTGTTGTAAAGTTAAACTTTTGAATTGCAAAGATTTTTAGAGAAATTTGAACAGTTAAAGAGGAATTAAAATATTTTAAAATATAGTACAGGCCAAAAATTTGAATACACCTGTTTTTCGAGGATCGTTTAAGTTCTCTTCAATGTTGTTACATAAAAGGTTAAATTTTTTATTTCGAAAATTTTTTATTTATTAAAAGGTATCGAAAGCCCATTTAAAATGAGCCCAGAATGAAGTCACTTTGTCAATTTTTTAAGAAGATATTGCAAAAAAAAACATCAAATTTTGATGTTTTATAAAAATTCTAATAATTTTCGAAATAATGAACATTTTTGAAATTTCTTGAGCTCATTTTAAACAAACTTTTGGTAGCTTTCAACTTACTGGAAAGAAAAAATTTAATCTCTGATGTAATTAAATTTAATATAATTTAAACAATCATTAAACTTTTTTCCTGTGTGATATATGTTAGTATTCTTTAATCATAATTCTGAGTCCTGAATGATGAAAAAGTGAAATGAATCCGAAATTGTTATCAGAGCTACAATTATGAAATTGGATCACATTTTTCCTTTTGATTTGCCATTCTATATTCTTTTCTGTAAAATGGCTTTGCCTATCCAATCTAATCCAATTCGATTCAATATCTGTTCCCATTTCACAATACCCATTTCATTCAGGCAGATCACATCCGATTCAATTAAGAGTTTCCGTACTTATGGTGCCTCCCTAGATCTTGAGTGTTTGAAATAATATTTTTTAGATAATTAATTTTTTTTACTAAGTACACTTTTTCTCTCATTTTTGAATTAAAGCCTTAACTCTTGGTTCCAGTATCAATTTTCACGAGAGGAATTTACTTTGCAGGCAAGTAATCGGCGGATAGGTGGTCCTTAGAGGGTATATATAAAGTAATACTTCTCAGAGGGAATGTAGGATGTGGGTCATCAAGGGCGATTAACTCTTCTGAGGACGCCATAATCCTACCTCGTTAACAGAGGATCAAGCATCAGAAAAAAATGGTGGACTATCCGTCTCGGTTATTTCATCCAAATCTCTCAACTTCCTATTCTAGCAACTACTTCACTCTTCAGTCTTAAATTGACCTTCTTCTGAAAAGAACTATTCAAAACCATTTTTGCTTTAAGAATTTGTTCTCTTGAAACCTTTAAAAAGAAAGTATAGAAAAAGGATAGCTAATTTCCTTTTGGAATGAAAACGTAAATATTTTACAAGAACAAAAGGATCCAAATTTAGTGAAAAGCTTTTAATAAATTCTGGAAACATTTAAAAATTACAGTCGAATGAGAATCTAACAGTGCAGATGTTGTACGAATTAAAATGCTCGTAAAATGTGAATTTTGTTCTGAAAGCTTTTAGGGTATATTGTGTTACAAAATGCAAATACAAACTGACATTTTTATTTATTTTTTTGTTTTTTATTGCCGTTCTATCAAGTAGAATAATTGGCAATTTTTTGAAAAAATCTTATTTAACCCGTTTTTTAATTTGGTTTGGAGCACAATTTTGAGGATTTATTGAATATTGCTCCCATAAAATCGACTTCTTTTGGAAAATGAGGACGTTACGAAAGAGGAAAAAAGAGGGGTTCAGAGGAGAAACAAGGGACGAAGGTTTGATGTGGATGTGACCGAGTCCAATCAAGTGTACGAGACTCGTTCGAGCAGATAACGTATTTACAGCTCAAAGTGGACATTCGATGTATTTCGAAGTATCTCTGAGATCCCTAGGTACGAACCATATCTTCATATGCGTTTATCATCAAAAAAAGAGATGAAAAAAGAAACTTGTCAATCTTTCAAAACGAGCAATTGAACTCAACTTTCATGAGATTTTTGTCAGGAAGGATAAAATGGAGAAGCGAAGAGGAAAGTAAAACCAAAGAAAAAACTTGGCCAGTAAATCAGAGAAGAAAGTACCAAATTAAAAAAGAGAATATTAGTGGAAATGTAATAAAAATATGAATAAAAATACGAATAAAAATACAATTTTGAATAGATGAAAGTTATCATTTTCAATTTAAAAGGATTCCAGCTTAATGTTACTTCAAATTGTTAATTGTTAATTTCAGTTTGACCACTGAACCGGAAAATTTGAATATGATCCAGAAATATGTTGACCTTATTCTTAATCCTTTTTCAAATTAGTAACTACTTTAAATATTTTTGATATTGTAATTTGAATAATAAAATTTGTAATATATAAATCTGAAATTTGGAAGGTTTTAAAGACCCGGTGTTTAAAATTTAAAATAAAAAAGTTAAAAATAAATTTAAAATGAAGTCATCACTAAAGTTGATGTTAATCCACATAATGCTCGTGACATTTAGAAATGGATCATTATCGCAGCCTGCGTGTGATGTTGAAAAACCCGAGCCATTTACCTCCATTACTTTTTCCAGAGAAATTACTAATCACTTCTCGTAAAAGCTGTCCTAATTCCCAGATAATTAATTGTATTCATGCGGAGAACTAGAATATAGTTTTATTTGAATGATAAATTCAGTGAAGTTGAAACGGCAAGTTGTAAATATGTTTTGAAAAATTCAGATGAGAATACTTGGAAAAACCTACTTGGGCTGAAGTATTAAAAAATAACTTTCCCAACAACCACTGCAGTCAAGTTGGCCTAATTAAGTTTTGCCCAAGTGGAGAAGGTTCAACGTCTTATACACCAGGGATCTTTGTGCCCGCAAGGGTTAATCGATGAACGGTCAGAAGCTGAATTAATTTTAAACTGCTGCCGTTAAAGCTCTTCAGTTAAAACGACTGATAAAACAGATAACCTTTATCAGTCTGAGACCAGTTAACTCGCAATCGATGTCGTTTTTATAATTGTTTGTGTATTCATGAGAATGAAGTTTGCAACGTTTACGATAAACGAAAAATTTTTCTTTTTTCTAAAAATTACAAGATCCAAAATTTTCTGGTGGAAAGTAGTTGCATACAACCCAAAAAATGATCCACCAAAGTTGCAACCTCATCGCGAATTTGGAACTCACCCTTAAAATTAAAAATTAACCAAATTTACCCTAATTCGTGGGGTCAAAATTTTATTACTAATAATAATTCTTTTGAACGCTAAAAAACACCCGAGAAAGTTGTATCCCACTAGCTCGTTTGGAAATAATTCCATATAATCCCTTAAACCTACAAAAATTTATCCAAATTTTCCTTATTCATGGGGTCAAAATTTTATTGCTGATAATAAAAATTCTCAATTCTAAAAAGTACCAAAAGAAGTTGCATCTCCAGCTCATTTGGAACTCATCTCATATTTACCAAAAACTGTTTGGTATAAGAAATAACAGGGGTGAGTTCCAAATAAACGGGAGGGATGAAACTTCTTGAGGTGTCTTTTAGCATCGAAAAGACATTATCAGTGAGTTCCAAATTCGCGGGGGGGGGTTGAAACTTTGGTGGGTCATTTATTGAGTTGTATAGAACTACTTTCCACCAGAAAATTTTGGATCTTGTACTTATGTTTTAGAAAAATAAAAAATTTTCGTTTTAGTTTATCGTAAACATTGCAAACTTCAGTCTCATGTGTATTCAAGAGTTCAGGATTAAAAGAGTCTGCAACTATAATCTGTATGACTGGCCCCTTTATTTCAAATGATTACTCATCGGCCGATTTGTATTTCAACGAAGCATTGCGAATTTACTCTCAGGCGGTAGTTATTTAATTTCCCAGTTAACAATTAATTGCCTCCTCATTCTTTACTCCTCCTCGAGTAAAGAATGAGAATTCTACTCGTATTCTGTGTTAAGGGTGTTGGAACCAAGCTCTAAACTCAAAATTCGATTTCTTCATTTCACTTGATAAATATTCTAATTATAAGTAAAGAGCGAAAAAATCTGTAATTTTTTATTATCATTAAAAATCCCTTGAAATACTTAAAAAATATTTTTAAATTATTTGAAAATCTTGGAATAGGTGAATAGAGATTGTGATTTCAGATTTCGAGAATCTATTTTCGATATGAATTGATATTTTTGTTCTAATTAATTTTTTGTTGATAATTTCCGATAATGTTGGAATACTTGTAATAAGTGATTTTTGTTTTCAGATTTATCTCGCTGAAAGCGAAGAAGGACAAGACGTGGCGAATTCGGTGACCCCTCGGCTGTGACACGAAGCAGATAGATAGGGCGAGAGATGCGTGAATATAAGATAGTGGTGTTGGGCAGCGGAGGTGTCGGTAAATCTGCCCTCACTGTCCAATTCGTACAAGGAATCTTTGTCGAAAAATATGACCCAACCATAGAAGACAGTTACCGTAAGCAAGTAGAGGTCGATGGACAGCAATGTATGTTGGAAATTCTAGACACCGCCGGCACAGTAAGTCCTTATTTCAACTTGATTTACTACCCTTGCTTCGATTACAATCTTCGCAAAATCTTGAGCTCATTCTCCTTTTGAGGTGAGGTATGCTTTCCATCGATCGAGTCTTTATTCTCTTAGATAGATATCTGACAGTCATGAAAATTTAAAATTAAAAAGGCAGTGGAAGGTTTGAATAATAATTTTTTGGTCTAGATAATTCAAGCTATTCGAATTGTAATACAATTAAAGTTTTCATTTTACAGAGTTGCTAAGGAAGAAGAGCTCAAAAGTCGAAGGGTTTCAACTTGGAAAGTTTTGAAAAAGCAAAGTAGTTTTATAATTATAAAAAAAATTAAGAACGTTCTAATTTGGGAAATATCCAATTTAAAAATGTCAAGAATTTTTAATGAGAAAAGTGGAAATTTTTAAACTGAACTTCTCTACCAACTCTGTAGAATTTTTATTATTTTTAGTTTAATGTATTTCATGTATTTTTTTTTTATCTGCAGGAACAATTCACAGCCATGAGAGATCTTTATATGAAAAATGGCCAAGGTTTTGTGCTGGTTTATTCGATAACGGCGCAATCAACGTTTAATGACCTCCAGGATCTAAGGGAACAAATCCTGCGAGTAAAAGACACAGATGACGTACCAATGGTATTGGTAGGAAACAAATGTGATTTGGAAGACGAGAGGGTAGTGGGCAAAGACCAGGGCGTCAACCTTGCCCGACAATTCAATTGCGCCTTCATGGAGACCTCTGCCAAAGCCAAAATTAATGTTAACGATGTAAGTATATCACGACAAATACATCCTAATAAATTCAGATCACGTCCCAACTTATTTAACAAAGCTTCATCATATCATGTTAGTAAAGAATATTTGAAAGATTTATCACTCAAATTATCAGACTTTAATCGAATTTTAAGACTGGAGTCATTTAAAATTTAAAGACAATTTTAAATTTAACGATATTTTATGATAAGAAAGTAATTTAGACATTGTCTGCACTTTCAGTTGACGATTCACGTTAATATCGTGTGAATGACATATCCAATTGAAACGTTTTACTAAATAATTGCCGCTAATTGGTGTTAACGTGAGCGATAAGAGATATAATTGAAAAGTAAAGTTTTTGTAAGCGTATATTTTTAGGATTGACTACATGAAGATGTACAACAGGCAACGGATGGTTTTGATTCCGAAGCCACGGGAGAATCTATTTTTAACATGTTTATCTAATTGAAGGACAGCTGTACTCACTCTTTTCGGTGCCATTTTGTGCCTTATCTAATATTCCTAAACCGGTGTTTTCTTCTTTCTAAAAATGCATTTACCAAAGTGTTAATATTTTATAGCTCACTATTTCCCTAAATTCTGATATCTGTCTATAAACATGTGAATACTTAAAGGCTTAAAATCTTAAATTATTCAATTTTGAGTAGTTGAATCTATTTAAACTTGCAAGAGTGCAATCAATGTGTACTGCGAATTGCAGTTATCTCCCCCTCGTGGAACTGCCAACATATTTTGATTATTAAACATAAATTATTTAGTAAAATTATCGAATACTTACTCCGTATTACTTACGCCTTACTTTTCGATTGAAATATGTAACTGATTTTATTACTACTGAATTTACATGTATTTTGTTGCAGATCTTTTATGACCTGGTGCGGCAAATCAACAAAAAATCACCGGAGAAGAAAATAAAGCAGAAAAAGAAATCGGTGTGCCTACTCTTGTAAAGTAGTTCTCTCGCGTAATAATCTGAAGAAGATACCAGTGGTTGGTGAGGGGAAAGGCAACCCGGATGAAACTAGTGAAAAACGCAGGAGGCTGATAACAAATTAAATGAATAACAATGATAGGGGAAGGATGTAATGCGAGATAGAAGACTATGAGAGAGTAAGAACGAAAGGGGTGGAATTATTGTATATACGTTGGTCCCGGGGTGGTTCACAAGCACGCGTAAAAAATTACGCACAAAAGTAGAACAGACCCCGAGACACCGGTTATCACTGTAGGAGTTTTGCATTAAAAAAGAAAGATGATTAATTAATATTATATATATTTAGGAGAAAAGGAGAAATAAAATGTTTGGACGTGCGCGTGCGCTGGCCAAACAGCCCCCCATAAATCGTTCGCCACGCACTTCTCTTATTATAATATAATAATTATACATAGACGATACATACATGATGATGGATGATGATGATGATTATAGTTATTATTATTATTATTATTATTATCAATGCATCAAAATATTCATAAGTTATCAACCGTTTGTTTCTCAAACATTATATGTTTTTCTATATCTCTCCGTATTAAAGCAAATAATAAAAATTCAGTAAATGTTACATCACGGTTGGTCTCTCTTCCCAAAACACCACAAGATCTCCCAAAACAACATTTTTCGTCGATGTTAGATCTGAATTTACAAACTTACTAGATAGTGGCGTATTCAGGAAAGTACTTTAAATGATGTATGTTTTTTAAATACCATATATTATACGATTTTTGAAATATAATAAATGTTTTTAGGCAAAAATTATTATTCTTTCTACGGTTTTAGTTTGTACTGCGTGACGATAAGCTGACACTAACCTGTAGTAATTGATTCTTCTCTGTCGATATTCGACAGAGGGGTTTTATTGTGCAAGAGAAAATGTATATTTTCACTTGTTTAATACGCGAGCACCACACTCTTTCTAATAAAATGCATCATTTCACTGCAAACCGTGAATAATTTACTATTTACGTGTTTCTCTATCCACCTCAAAAGTCAAATTTTTGCTCATTCTCAGATTCACTCGTATCACACGCCTTTTTTTTTATTCTTTTATTATTGTTTACTCAAATTCCACACTAGCTTTATTGAATATTAGTTTAGATTTACATTGGTAAAACATAAACTTTCATATAAAATCATTTCCGAATACTACAAACATCCAAGATCTTTTTACATTTTCGATTATATTGCACACATTTTGTTACCTATTTACATTAACTATTTGTTTCTTTATCTTTAACTTTCGCTCATTTATAAGCGTATTTTCTCCATTCACAAACTCTTCGTTAAATTAATTCGCTACATGGCCTTCAAAAATTACGCCTTCAAATCAGCACTCACTGTAGCAAAATTTTGCGAATTCTGTTGGTTTGATGTTTAACATTTTTTTCAATTCTGTTAGATTCTTTTGAAATGTTTTTACTATGTTTAATTAAAATTGTTTCAGCCGCACCGTGTATAATTTGAGAATTACAGTAAGAGATTACTGTTAACTTACAATTTACAATGTTATTAATAATTTATAATTATAATTTAACTCGTTCAACAAGAAACGCAAATTTTGTCTATGAAAGGTGCCACGTCCATAGCGTCTCAACAGCGAATAGGACTAGACTCGAATAACGTTTTTAATTTCGGAAGTTAATTTCCCTATCAATTCTTCAAAATCAGAAATATCTCCAAATCAAAGCTACTAATCCATTAATCACGGAAATTGACAGACTCAGAGTACTAGATCCACTCGTCATGTTACAACAATTATTCGTTGCTTCTTCCAAAACCTTAGGATAATAATCATTCCAAAAGGCAAGTGCCTTATAATCAATCATTCGCGAATTGTCCATTTCAGGTTTTGGATCCTTAATAATCAAAGCAGCAGGATTTCTTTCAGTGTAAGGATCCCACTTGATAGTTACTATCGATGGATTCCCATTTCTTGCGAAATTTGACAACATGGACATCATCCAATCCGACATTTTTTTGTCAAGGGCGTTCCACTGGATGTTGGTGTTGATCGCAAGAGGAAGACCCCAGAGAAAAGGAAGCTCAAACATGTGAGGAACACCTGCCCATTTGGGAACGTCTCGAGATACTACGTCAGTTTTAGGTCTGTAGTCAAACCTGTAAACAAAAGCTTCTTGCTGCTTTGCCACCTTGCCTGCTAGAAATGTCAATCCAGCTGCATAATTCTTCTCTGTTTGCAGGTCTAGATACTTGTCACGCAGGACAGTTTGGTCCTTGTTTGGAGGATGTGGTTTATAATAAAAGAGAACTGCTTCAGCTACCATCTGGGGTTTAACTTCACAAGTGCTGTTCTCATCTGGCATTCTGACTGCTGCCATACTCTCGTCAGCGATCATGGATTCGAATTTTCTAAGGGAAAGTCTACCATCTACATTTTCACTGCCGATTGCTTCAATATAGGCCAAAGCTTGTTCATTGTCTGTGTAGCCAGTGATGAGAGGAACTGCAGTGAAGCTACCACTTTCCAGAAGTTCTTTTGGATGGGCTGGAAGGAAGGGATCTGAGGAGTTGTTGGTTTCGAAGTCGATCATGGGACCCCAGGTTTCGATTTCAGAAGAGTGTTTTAATAAATGATCTGCCGGTTGGTGGCGAAGACATGTGATGAGGTCGGTTGTTGGATAACGATTGCAGCCAAACCTGTCGGCTATGATGTCGACTACTGGTGCTTCAGTTTGCGGAGAACCTACGGAACTGATGGCGTCACCGCTGATGGCGATGGCTTTTGAAAACTTGCCTCGACTTAGAGGACTCACGAGGTGGAGACCGACGCTGATTGCACCAGCCGAGTGACCGAAGATGACGATGTTTGAAGAGGCTCCATCGAAGAGCTCGATGTTGTTTCTTACCCAGTCGAGGGCTGCTATTTGGTCCAGCATTCCATAATTTCCAGGAGCTTCTGCGTCCGTGGTTGTGAAGAAGCCGAAGATATTGAGGCGGTAGGCGACTGTCACTACCAGGACCTATGGAATAAAAGAATGTCAAGAAGATAGACTTGAAATTTGTTGATAATTAAGTAAATACTTAATTAAATAATTCTAACTTAATTACAAGAAAATTAATTATTCGAGAGCACTTTGATATTCGTTCCATTCTAATGCTAATTGAGGTGACTTAGAAAAATATTCTGGCATCAATGACGCGTGTAATATCTTTTACGAAACTCTTTTGCAATCTCTTGTAAATACATTCACTGACTTCCTCTCTTTCTCTCTTTTTCCATCAGTCATTGCCCTATTTACTATAATAATATATATACTTCAAATGTGATTGCAGAATGCAAATTCTTGGTTCTCAGTTCGAATGCTGGTTAAATGTTCCACCAAGTCTATTGGATTTAAAAATGTAATTGTAATTTACGTATTCAAAACTGAATTTTATTATTTATTTTATCATTTTTTTCAGTTTTTAAAATGTATTTATCTGTTTAAATCTGCTGAAATCCCTTCAAATTCCATAAAATCAAATGAAATTTCTTAAACTCTCTTGAAATCATTTAATAATTCTGGAAATCCTGTAAAATCCCTTAAAAATCTTCAAACTCTTGAACATCAAAAACCCTGAAATCCAAAAATGCAAAAGTAACTCTTTCGACTTATGAAACAATTACTCTGTTGCATGTTTTCCAGTCTGAAGTCGGAGAATGTCAATCGTGTGTCTAAATGAAATAAAAAGGGTCCTAAAGCGGAAATCTCTAAAAATAAAATTCAATCACCACGAAAGTCGATAACTTCGATTAGCGGTTAGCAATTTTAACATCGTGAAAGCATCGCGAGATGTTCAGTACAGCAAACTACAAGGTCAGATGGTGACCTTGAATCAATCAAGGAGTATGGACATGCCCTTTGTAATTTTTATAGCCAACGCCACCTTAATCGGCTTTCAACAAGAAACGTTTATTTTAGAATCTAGACATATATCCAATTCTTAACTACTATGAACTTGACCTTTTGCTTGGCGACGAAGACTGACGCGTCCCAGATTGCTGGAGTCCCGGTATTAAAATCTCCACTGTGAAACCACACCATCACTGGCCATCCATCAGAGGGGCGGCTTCCTGCATGAATTAATTAACCGTTATTTACTGTACAAGATACAACAGAAAAAAAGCATCGATCTGCACTAATGTTCTTTTAAAGCGATTTATTCGCGAAACTTCACGAAGGACGATAAGCTGCAGGTCAATTAGAGTCACCACTTTTGCCCTTATTAAATTCAGTATATATATTACTAGCAGCTCTTCGAGAAGTTGGAAAACCAACTCAAGAAAACAACCACTTGAATTAAGTATGACTCAGCTGAAATTCAAGCTGAATAATTTTATTATACTGGGTGAAGGATACTTAAATCGGATTGATTGATTAGTATTCTTGTATGTACTCTGGCGGAAATAATATCCATGAATTTTTACGAAAATTTCGAAGAATTCACATGAAAGGGGAGCAGAAATATTCGCTATTTCAGAATCATAACTTTTTTATAACATCGGCATGAATATGACACAAAAAACGGTGAATTTCATACTTGAGTTAAAAAAACTTCGTATACGCGATGGAAGAAAAACTTTTTCGATTCCTGTGATATTTGTGTGATATATAATTTGTAATATATTACAAAAATATGATCTATCATTTTTATTTCATGGAGTGAAAAATTCGTGTCGCATTTCTTTCGTTGGGGTTCAAAGGAAACTTTTGCGCTTATAAGTTCGCGTGGCTTATTCTGCATTAAATTACCTACATTCCTTGTATTTTAACTATGAAGAATGTGCGACTCATGCGAATTTAGTATGTAAAGGCATGATTTAAATCTGTGGCAATACTAATATTCATTAACAAGAAAATCACTTACATTAGTAATTAAATATTCATGTTACACAAATAATAAAATCATGCTCTTTAATCTAATTCCTATAAATTCTGCTTAAATCTTATAATTAATCTCTTTGATATTTTTTTCACGTAATAGTAAGCGATTCAGATAATATTTTTCTATGTAAAAACATTTTTAATTATATGAAATAAATTGGAATAAGTGATGTCGATGAAAACGTTTGATACAGTCTGATATTTAAGCGACAATATTTCCGCTGAGTAATTTTGAGGAACCGTGACACGCAATGTCAAAGTAACAATCAGGGCGACAAACTTCACCCTCGTATTCACCTCGTATATACATTTTCTTAAAGTTCATTTTAACGAAGGAGCTAATAGTCCTACAGATCGATCAGCAATGACTGATTCTTATCAGGAAGAAAAAAACTCCTTACGATTATAAGAAACGACTTGCAAAGGTGTAATAAAGACGCAGGCGAAAAGAAAAAAAACAATTATTATTGTTAAGTACTTTTCCAAGAGTGTTGCGCCAATTTGCAAAAACCGTTGAAGATTGACGTGAATTATTTTATTTTTTAAAGCAATTTTCTGAAAGAATACTTTAGAAAGTAGATCTTGTAACTATTTATGTAAAAATAAATTTTCAGTAATTCACGAAGGAGTTGGCATGAAGAGATATTATTTTTGTATCGATTTCAGGGGTGATATGTTTTTTCCACTTTTTTCTGAGTCATGAGAAACATGACTCAGAAAATCCATTATGTTTATTTCTGAAAAGTCTCTTCAAAATCAATCTTCAGACTAGAAGAGTCAAGTTTTTTCGTTTTTATACAAATTTGCGATTGGTTGTACATAATGTATAATAATTAAACCAAATATTTTGTCTATTCAATTATATTTTATTTGAGTTCAATTCAAGATTCAACCCAGGTTCCAAGAAAAATTACGCCTGCTTTTTCATCAAACAGAATGCGGGAAATATTTTGTACCTAATAATTTTTGGCTAAGGGTGATTTTAAGGGGTGCGTCGAAAGGTGCCATGCTGGAAACCCTTCACGCCATAAAAAAGGAAAGTACCTGGTGGTACCATGAGGGTTAAAAGCGTTAAATGTGAGTAAAACTCACTCCATATATTTATCCAGTGCAGATAATCTTTACCACGAACCCAGGGCATAAAACTACCCTAAATTTGAAAGTGACTTAATCTTTTTCTGCTAATGAAAATAAGTATTAGGGTGGCTCAAAAAATTTCGGGATCACTTAAGGGGTAAGGCCACCCTGGAAATTTCAAAAAATCGATTTTTTTTTT
>JAUEJJ010000021.1:2116572-2132022 GCA_032164275.1 Synergus coniferae | reverse complement strand
TATTTATACTTTATTTAAGTTATATTAGTAAATAATTTTCCCAGCAAATGGTTCTCTCCTTGCGTAGAAAGAAAGAATGATGTATTTTTATTCAAGCAGTTATATTGATTTCCAATTTTATTTCACGCTTTTTCATATGCTTCACGTTACAGCTTTCCTTTGAAGTACTTTAGAAACTTCTTTTTTTAATGTGACCAGTGACTTTTATTTGATTTTTTTCCCCACAACGTTAAATGTTTATATTAGTAATAAGCGTCTTTTTCTCCGTTATTACATCTCGATTCATGAAATATTATTGTGAGAAGTAAGTAGATCTTCATGTTGGAAGATTAAATTTTCAAACGACCTCTATATTACGGCATCTCGTTTTAGTATGGTGCCGAGCAAAGATCAGGTATATATCGCAATAGCAATAGCGTCATGTTACTGTTTAATTGAACTTTTACCACTCTTTTCCCCCCACTATTTCTCAGCCTTTTCTTACTGATAAAGCACTAACGTGATTTATAGAAGGCTTTGCATTTTTATTGACTCTTTCAAGTTGATTAAAATCTTTACTATAATTGAACTGTAACAAATGATTCCTCGAACAAATGGAATAAGAGAATAGAGTTGTTTCACAATTTTAGATAAAATAATTTTTTAATACATAATTTTAATCTAAACTCAAGGTGAATTTTAAATTTTATTTCTGTTGAGTCGTTCAAAAGAAAAAAATTAATAATGAATTAATAAAAAATTTTTAAAAATATAAAAAATATAAAATTATTATTAATCAATATGATGATGTGGCCAACTTTGAGAGCACTGACTTGAGAATCATTGACTCATAAGCTGTGATTGGTAGAAAATCCGACGACTTTGACGTCATATTTCAACATTAAATAAAAATCGTAAACAATATGCAAAAAATATTTTATGGACGTTTTTAAAATTAGAATTTTATAAACTATATGATCCATTTATTGGAAAACTGATATCTAACTTTGGAAATAACCCTATTCACTCCTTTATTGAAAGCACGAGTTTATCTTTGTTTTGTTTTCGAATTTTAATTTCTGCTAAACTCCCTAAGTATTTCCTGACACGAATGATTTTTGATTGGATATTGAAATTTATTGGACGTGATGATTTGCTTGTGCAAAATTACTTACTGTAGTTAATCAATAATTGTATAGAAAATTACGCTGTACTGGCATCGCTGCAATGGACAGTCATGGAAACTATGTACACTCAGTATAAGTAAAACTAAATTTTTTGATTTGCTCGAAATAAAGGTTCTGTCGGAATGAATATCGCTCGAACAGGATATAATCTATGTTCCGTGAACCCGTGAAATTCCAGTTCAGTATAGCGGCGAATTTATTTTGTCAATCGCCCTCGTAATTCGAAAGGTTCGATTTATTGTATCGACTCGGTAACCCACGGTACTTAAGTTATTTAATGGACGTGGCTAGGTCCTGTGTGCAAATTCACCATCGTACTCTAATCCGTGTAATCTTCAACAAAAGTTTATATTAAGTGTAAGAAACACCAAAAAATCCATACAGCATGGACCAACGGTTACCAGAGAATTTAGTCTCATGATGGACAAACGAATATATGTATGTAAATGCTATTCCAGCCACAGCTACCGATCGTTGTCATATATACATGTATAGTCCCTTTAAGATGTTCGCAATTTATGTGCGTATTCACATGTAACAAGGTGTATTTTTAAATTAATGTACAAGGTGAGTCACTGTACCGCGCCTTCTCTCTGTATTTCTAAGCCAATAGAAAAATTGCAACGCGAAAGATCCGAATGTTTAAAAAAGTTGTGAGTATAATTGAAAAAAGAAAACTAATTATTATTTCACATGAGTAAGGGACCGCAAACATTTTATAACCCGTGGATTAATTGGAAATACAAGATCTCAATTAGGTAGGATTTTACTCAAATTGGCAGGATATAGTTTTTTTCGGACCAATGACAAATCTTTGGGGTCTGGTAAAAAACATCCTGATTTTTTTTCCTATTATCAATTCTTTGATCGCACGTCTAGCCTCGATTCATTTCAACCCAAACAATCTTGCCCTCTTCAATTTTAATTTTTTCTTCGTTTCTAGGATAGGTAAAAAGTACATATTTCAAGACGAAAAAAAAAATTGAAATTGAAGAGGGCAAGATTGTTTGGGTTGAAATGAATTGAGCCTAGGCGTGATTGAGAATGTGAAATCTGCGCGTTGAGTAGATCATATTTAAAACTGAGTGACAGGGTATTCTAGACAGAAAATTATTCATTTTTAATTCAATTAACCTGCACACTAGCTTATTGATTATTTTTAAAGTCCATGATTATTAAGGTGGTAAACTGGTAAAGACCGAGTTATAATTACGTCCTGGTTAATTAATGTTTTCAGTCGCTTCCAACATATCTTCCACTATTTGCTTTCCACTAACGTGAATTAATCTCGGTCTTCCATGCGACGAGTTCACTATATTCAAGATCATAAATCGTTCAAAGTCAGCTCAGCGAAATTTCACATTATCATTTTATTAGCTTTAGTGGTGAAGAAAGTAATCAATTATTCTAGTGTGATTTAAAAAGTCAAAAGACTTTACTCGAATATAGGTATTTAAATACATATGTGTATATAATATTACTTGATACCGCGTGTGAGTATATAATTACTTGATACTGTGGGTGAGATATTTACATAGTTATACTAGATGATGTGTGTGAGATACTGATGCTTCTTAGCTAATAATTTTTATAATTCTATAACGTTGTTGAGAATGAATTTTTTTTTGTATATTTTAATATATCATTTTAACAATTTTCTACTTTGTACTTTTTCACGCTGTATTCTCAGTGTAGCGATTCAATGAAAATACATAATGATAAGAGGCGAAATTTTATTCAAATATTCCAAATGAATGAATCATGAATAGTGATTTGGTTGTTTCATTCGTTGAATTGAAACGGTGATTAGTTTACAAAGATAACGTTATATTCATACCACATTTTTCTGATGATTATCGATGCAGTATTTCTTAATAAAGAAATGTTTGTTTATATTTCTGAGTAATTTGATTATTTCCTTCATTGAACTTGCTTGTAGTGAAAAAAGGTAAGTGATTATAATTACATGACTTTAATGCTTTAATCTTTATTAATGATTTAACTGACCTTACGGTTAAAGTACTCTTAAGGACGGATTCTTATGATATAAAGAATGGCAAACTCTCCACAGTAGTTTATATATTATAGGCTGTAAAAGAAAATGGCGATAAAATTAACAGCACTGCGGCGTAAATAAAATGCCAATCCAAACGGTGTACTTACCGCAAATAATAAGCGGTGCCAAACAAAAAACGGAAAGCACAACACACTTAACAGGGCCGTCACCCTTATTGGCCATTGTGGGCAATATTGAGTTAAATGTGTTTGGTCGATATTGCGTCGTCCTAGCAATTATCAGAGCTTCGGCTTGAAAATAACTACCGGCGATAAATAAGTCAGCTCCTATTCTTCTATAATCTCAATTTTCTGACATTGAAAAGCATTCAAAGTGGTACACCACCGATTAAATTATAATAATTTGAAATAATAAAGTAGATAAAGAATAATAAAAAATATAAATAACAGAAAACAAGGCAAATTTACTGTTTAAATACAATTTACATAATTTTTAAGTAAAGTAATTAATTAATTAATTTTACGAAATAATTTCCTCGTCTAATATACGTATAAATTCTTAATTAATTAGGAATAGAACTGCATTCTGGATTCTATGTGATAATCCTTTCAAAGTAATCAGCAGAGAAAGGGAAATGTTAGAAGTAAGGAATGTTCGAAAGAGAAAGTGTTGGAGGGTAAATGTTTAATTAAACTAATTGTCTGCGCAATTAGTGGAAGCATAAGTTAATCCTAGACTCAGGTACGTGTCGTCTGTTAATATTAAGAGGCCATTTAGGTGAAAATGTAGAAATTTTCGCGGCACAGCGACGAGAGCAAGTTCACAAATTAAGACAGAAATATCCAAGGCGCACTGTGAATATATACATATGTCGGATTATGGGGTGCGAGATCGCTCGCGTTTTCCACAGTGCGGCTTTTCCGAGTATACATATGACGATGGTGGCAAAGCTGCGCACCACAGCGTAAAGACTGCTCGTCGCGTTGCAATAGTTTATAGTGTAACGCCCTATTGCATGAATAGATATACATAGGTGCATGAATTGGACAAATGGGCAATATAAGCGCGGATGAATAACGGAACTATCGACCTAAATTGTCTTTTAAAAGGCTTCACGATATAAAATCCCACACATCTATGGTATCGCACGCAATATTCAAAACATATGAGACTGAAGTTTGCAATGTTTACAATAAATGAAAATGAAATTTTTTTTTTTCTATAACATACAAGGATCAACATTTTCTGGTGGAAAGTAGTTCTATAAAACTCAATAAATGACCCAGTGAAGTTTCAATCCCCTATGTTATTTCATAAACCAAACAGTTTTTGGTGAATATGGGGTGAGTTCCAAATGACCTGGAGAAATGAAACTTCTTGGGGCACTTTTTAAAATTGAGGAGTCTTATTACCAGCAATAAAATTTTGATACCACGAATTAAGGAATTTTCGATTAATTTTTGTAGGTCTAAGGGATGATATGGGGTGAGTTCCAAACCAGCTAAAGGAATAAAAGTTTTTGGGGTGTTTTTTAGCATTCAAAAAAATTATTATCGGCAATAAAATTTTGAGCCCACGAATTAGAGTAATTTTGGTGAATTTTTAAATTTTAAGGAATGAAGTAGGGTGAATTCCAAATCCGCGATGGGGTTGAAACTTTGGCGGATCATTTTTTGGGTTGTATACAACTACTTTCCACTAGAAAAATTTTGAATCTTGTATAAGTTTTAGAAAAAAGAAAAATTTTGCGTTTATCGTAAACAGTGCAAACTTCAGTCTCAACAAAACATCACTTTTAGCAACTTACATAACTTTTAAAGGAATTCAAGGTATGTATACATTGATTTTTAATTCTTAATCACTAAACCAATGCTTATAAAATTAATATTATTGCTTAAATTCATTGTTAATTTTGGTACTGTTTACAATATTAAATTGCATCGCATAAATGTAAGAAGAAGCTATTCAGGATGTCTGACTTAAATCGACTTTTTCTACTATATATGGTAACTACTTTTTTAAGATTGGAGAGAAGAGAGGAATGTTGTAAATTCGAGAATAAACTATGAAATCACCGTGAATTTTTTTGCAATATTCAAGAGACAATCCTTGTTATAGTTTGTAAGCTCACATAAAAGTTTAATAAGATCCAATTAAAACTCTTGATAAAACTGCAACTCTACTTCTATTTTTAAAAAGAGATTACTGACAGTTTAACCAACTGAATTTTATAATGTTTGAAAGTTTTAAAGAAAGTAAATTCAGTAAAATCACTTTTTTACTCTATGGGATTCATTTCGTAATATAGAGAGATAAGCAAACAATTTGCTGTTCATTCTTTAATTTATTATAAAACTGCAAAAAGTAAAAAATAAAACTCGGCGTTCCGTAATATGAAAAATGTGTTCTGGAATGGCAAAATTAAAACAAAAATTAAACTTTTTAATCATAATAAAGCTCACTTTGTAAAAGTTATAAGGTATCATAAGGTTTTAATTTTAAATGTAATTGTATAAATTATTTTTAAAATTTATAATTACTTTAACAACCTACATTTTCATTTGAGGAATTTTTAAAGAAATCGAGAATGCGAGTTGGTGAGTATATAGTGAATATTTTATCAATTTGTCACCCCAATTTTCTACTTTACAAATCTAGATCAAGATAATTGGGAACTATTACTATTTATATACTTAAAAAGCTTTATGTAATTTGTACGCCAAGGTCAAAAAATCTAAAATATTATAGTAGTATTTTATCGCTCTAGAAAACTAATCTGGGGGTTTATAATCTATTATTTCAGAGCTTAAACCAGCACGTGTGAATCTAGTAAATTGTTGCGTAGCAGCGTAGAGTATATAAATTGTAGAGACAAATGTCGTTGCTGTTTTATTTAAAATGCAGGACTCCAAAGCACTGATTGCTTTTTAAAAAAAACTGTAGGGATTACAGTACATTTGCACGTATTACTTTTTCATACGTCGAAATAATTCAATAGAATTTAGTACAGTGCTGTGAATAATCTCAGCACTTAACTTTTCTCTTCCAGTTTTCATCTTTTTTGTGTATGCCCTAATAATTAATTGCAACAAAAAGTTTCTGTTAGTATTAGCAAAGTTAAATTTTATTTAAAAAGTTTATCTAGAAAGATCTTCAATCATAAAAGGTGGTTAACGTTAAGAAACTTTGAATGTAAGTTGTAAAGTAGTGAGCTGTATAGCAGTGTACACTTACTTGATTAAAGTGCTTGTGGTTTACTCGGTTACATGCAAACTTAAACTTTATTAACGTATTCTAAATTTCAGATTGAAGAAAATTACTTACAGTACCTTCGCATCAAACTACTTGTAATAATTATTAGAGCCACAAGTGGTTAGTAATTTTAGTCCAAAAAAAAATATTTGGGTATGAAGATATAAAAATTTTTCCCTCCAATATGAAGCGAATTCGATTAAATTGTTGGTTTACGACGATAAGAATCAGTGAAATGTTAGGTCAAGAAAATAGTAGCTTATCCTTAACTCGATCAGAAATTATGTGTAATTATGTTCATATTAATTAAATCCACCAAGATATAATTTGTTCCTGAATAGAAGAAAATATTTTTTCTGCTTTTTTTTTTTTATATGTATGGCGTGTTATCTCTTATCAAGTTTTACATCTGAAAACATGAAAAAATTTTGTGTGAATGCATATATAGCACAGAAACTCTATTCCAGTTTTTCTCTTTTTTCATAAATTACTATACTGACGTGCCGTTTATCGCTTTAATCTCTGCATGTAAAAGCTAGCCAAACGGCAGGAATGTGTTCGTCCTTTGGTAAAGGCCAGGTTTCGTCCGCATGACTTGAGCTTAATTAGACATTGCACATTTAGTTAAAGAATTAATTGCACTACAGATCTCCGTAATTATGGAATGTTGAGAATCATATTACGCTGTTATAAGGACAAAAAAATTAAAAAGAGAATCAAAAGTTAATGCTTGCTGTAGTTATTGGTATTGTCTGACTTATATTGACTCATACTACTCATCCACTAAAAATAAAAAGCAGGAAAGAAGGCATAGATAAAAATTATTATTGTTTACATATTATAATGTTATAAATATATTCTGAGGCAGAAAAATTGACAAACAAACTTGATAAAAGTTATATTTAATTTACGACACAGCGTAAACGAATTTTGAAATTTTCTTACTGAACGATAGCGGCTTGGGCTTGATTAATTTCTTCAAGCAAACATTGAGAGCTCGATAAGTACACTTAAAGCAAAGTTCAAGTAACTCTCCAAACCTACACTCTAAATATAATGTTCAGTTCAAAAGGGAACTTTCGGAACTTTATTTTACTCACATAATAACGCATATCATATATTTTCTGTGGTAAGGTTTCAATAAAATAAGTATTGATTAAATTTCTATCCACTCTTATTTTTTTCTCAACATTTGCTTAAACATTAAGAAACCAGAGACATTTTAGTCTTACGTCAAATAACTAATAAAAGAACTAATAAATGTTTCTGAATGAAATATATGTAAGTGTTTAAAAAAAGAAATATTTATTAAATTGTCCAATTTGTTTTTCTGTGCTAGTTCCCTGGTACGCTCAAGAATGTATCATTTGTCACGAAAACAGGCGTGAAATGTATGTCCTTCATTCGCGCCTTAAACCCCAGTGGTTCCTAAGTCATTTCCCTCTTCGAGTCTCAACCTGTCGTCAGTAAAATATTAACTCCATTACAAACTGACAGTATGCTTATTCTCATTCGCCTGAAATCGTTTCCATTTCTCGTAAAACTATGTATACTTTTATTAACTTCTCCTGAAGTTAATGAACAAAATTTAGATATGTAGCCATATTACTCTTTTGTACAATTTTATCCTAGTTTCTATCTCTATCAGATTTACAGAGATATTATGAAATTAAAAACTTTAAAACTCCATAAATTTCCATTATTCTTCAAATCATTAATAATTCACGCCAATTCTATTTTGAATACTTTTGACATCTGAAAATTAGAACAGCGAATATATTATGTATTATCCAGCAAATGAAATAGTAATGAAATTAATCTGAACACTTAAAATCATTTATCAGGAATAATTGTCTGTAACACGGTTGTAATTTAATTTGAAGATTCAAAAGCTATTCTAATTTTAGAGACTGGCTGTGGCCCAGATAATCTGGCACCATCTATCTCTTGAATTATCGCAGTCTTGCTGAAAGGTAAAGAGCCGCGGGCGCTCTGGCGATTAGTATGTTCGGTTAAAAACTTCTGCGAGGTGACCGGGAAATTTAAGACCCGCCTTAATGCGGAGAATGTTCACCGAGTTTGTATTACCATACTATTAAAGGCAAAGGTGAATGAATAATGCATATGAATGAAATTACTGAAACTGCGACTAATACACATTGTCCTACGAGTGAATAGACTTCGCGAATGCCTTTATCGTCTTTCCTTCGAGATAGCAACTGCACTGCACCCTCTATGAAACATAGAGAGAAACACCTTATACCAGAAGCCAGCCATTGCGTACGCAGGAAATAATTTACTATTGTCATTATTATTCCGTGACTGCTCTGTATAATCTCATTTGCAGATTCAACCCCCTTGGAATACTGATCTCAAAATTTAACAGTAATCCAAATTCAGTTCCAAGCCATTACAAAAATTACATTACATTACATTACGGGTAATTATGAATTTTATGTGGAACTCTTTCAAAGGAAGAGTCAAGACAGCGTTTTAGGTATGTCAATTCTTCAGTTTTATTATCCTATCTTAAAAAAGTGATGTTGCTATATATCGAACACGTTGTAAGACATTTTACGATATTTTATGGAATATTAAATAATTTAAAAGATTTTGACGGGTTTCAAGGGATTTTACGAAATTTCAGTTGATTTTCAGGAATTTTAAGAGTTTTAATGAGATTTCATGGTATTTTGAGGCATTTTACGAAATTTGAAGAAATTCCATCAGATTCTAAAGGATGTTAAAGGGATTTTAAGAAATTTTGTGAAACTTATGGATATTCCTGAAATTAGAAAAGGAAATTCAAGTTTCTATATTTAAAATATTAAATTCTCAATTATTTTATATACTTTTGAAATCCCAAAAAACATTTAAAAATCCTTTAATTTGAAATTGTTTAAAATCTCCTGAAACTTTTTAGCAAAAAGTTGTGCTATATTTTCAAAATATTTAAGGAGTAAGTTAAAGGATATTCCAATTGTTAATTAATTACAGGTGTCACAAATTTCAAAAACTGTTTTCTGAAATGAACATCCTTGGGTTGCCTACTTTAACGCTTAACTTCCCTCTCGCCGATTTATGTCGACATTGCCCGAATAGTTGGCCCGTACTGAATATCCCGAACCACTGTATATTGCATACCAATGCCACCCTCCGAACTATACGAGCATCCCTGCTGATTCTTAAATTCGTTGATTGGTACAAAGTCGGTCTGGCATTCTACCGATGGTTCCAGCTTTTAGGATATATATGTATAAATAGAGCACATAAGTACACTCTGAAGATTGATATCAGAGTTAAGTATCCTCGAAACTGATTAGCTGTCATGCGGTATAATGTGGATGTGAAAGCAACTTTTCTGAAAGTTCTCTGAAGCTTCATGTTCGATGAATTCATTACTGCTAATTAAAGTGAAGCTTTTCACTCTATTTAAATACCTACCTTCCTTTGAAAATTACTTTCCAAGTTATAATAAATTTTAATAACACATAGAACAAAAAAGTATATTTACTTAGTCATGCAAGCGATGTAAAGAATTTGAAACCTTAAAGAAAATACTTGGAATGTACCTGCTATATAGAATAAACGAAAGGACGAAACGCGGCATGAAAACTTTAGAATCTTGCTTGCGTTCCAGGTTTAGAATTTTCTTTTTGAATTTTCATTAAGATTATAACCTTGTGCCAGTATTTCCACCGACTTGTTAAAGCGCAAAATAATGCGATAAACTTTAGGAAATAAAATTAGGTAACAAGGAGACTTTGACCGGTGAAAGAAAAAGTTCGGTACATAAACAGACTTATGAATAAAAAGTATTATACCTATATTTAATTCAATATTAAACTTTAATCAGCATTGATCTTTTGAATGTTTAATTCAGTACAAATTGAATCTTTTTAAATATTCAGAAATTTATACCAAAATGTCACATTAGATTATCTCAATTTTGATTAAAAACTAAAATTAAAAATATTAAAAATATTTCCTATTTGTCCTCATATACTATATATTTTCCAGGAACATATTATTTTATTCATTAAAGGTTTGTTAAAACCTT
Source organism: Synergus coniferae (assembly GCA_032164275.1). Classification (NCBI taxonomy): domain Eukaryota; kingdom Metazoa; phylum Arthropoda; class Insecta; order Hymenoptera; family Cynipidae; genus Synergus; species Synergus coniferae. Next base: position 2,121,527 of record JAUEJJ010000021.1, on the reverse strand, counting down.
TCATGAAAACTTTACTTTATTGCTTTTCAGAATACCAATTATTATATTTTTAATAAGATGTACAAAGGATAATGTAATACGTATACTCTATTTTTTACCGGCAACTGTGGAAAAAATTATGTTTTAATTAAGCAAATTAAAATGAGGTAATAACTTGAATTTTTCGTGCTGTTCCCGAACAAAATTATTACCTAGTTGTAAATGAAACTGCAGCGAGATAATGACTACATGTTTTACAAAGAACTTGTTGCCTCAGCAACTTTTTGAAAAATATTCTGCAGATTTTCATTAAATGTGTGATGTAGAATTTTTAAGTTTTATAAATTATAAGGTAATTATTTAACGTGTTATTTTAAATACTAGTATTATGGCAGATCTTTCTTCACCATAAAAAATAATTATTGTTTGTATCCAAAAAGATTTATACGGTCGAATTAGCGTATAAAATAATAAATAAAAATGCATGAACTGTGTATGGACGATTTTATAATGCATATAAATCATATTAATGACGAAAGCAATAATCCCATTGTATTCGCCTGAAAATTTCATGTCCGTGAATAAAAATCTATTGGAAAGCGTTTTATGCCAAGGTACAGAATATTTTGAAGTCAGTTTGAGAAGAATATTTACAGAAGAGGCTCATTAGGAAATTGGAGTAGCACCTGTGTCGAGGAGCTAATTTGTTTCTGGACGTATTATAACGATAACAATAATACAGTTACATAAAAAGGGTACTTGGAAGTTTGCACTCCATTCTTCTCGACGTCGAATATCATTAAATATACGTATGTTGCTCTCCAGAGTTCGAAAGGGTAGATTCAGCCCCTAGTTATATCAGACACGTTCCGTTTATTTTATGTCCTGAATTACCAGGAAAGCCTAGCAAGTAGCAAGTGGAGATCGCTTTAATGTAGGGAAACATCTACATAAGACTTGAGCAATAAACCATATTTTCTAACACAACGCGGCAACGTAACACAACGGTGGCTTAGTAACATAATAAAGTTAAGGATCGATTCGCCGGCGAAGTTGCCAATAAATAGCACTACGATGGGTTGCTATATCTACTACTAATACCACTAAAATTACGGCGAAGGACTATTTAAACTCAAAGTCTGCGAAAAAAGTATTATAAACATTAATTTCTTAAATATTGAAATTCTCACATTCTCTATATTTTATTTCTTATGTATCACAGTTTTAATATTTTCTTTAAATCTTTTATTCTGCAAAATTGTTTGACTAGTAGTTTTAGTTATAGTTATTCTAAACAATTTCAAATCAAACGATTTAAAAATTTTTTAAGGGATTTCAAAAGTATACAAAATAATTGAGAATTTATAATTTGTTAAATATAGAAACTTTTAGTTCCTTGTGTAATTTCATGAATCTCCATAAGTTTCATAAAATTCCTTAAAATTCATAAAATTACTCAAAATACTATGAAATCTCATTAAAACTCTTAAAGTTCTCTGTTTTAATATAACTTTTTTGACAGCAATCGTTTTGACAACGAAAATAATCTGAAGATAGTTTTCAAATTCGGTATATTGACACAATTCGCGCAATCTCCAAATCATTCAAGTTTTCGACAACAATGTATTCGATACAATTATGGTAACATCACTTTTTTAAGATAGGAATAATTTTTCAGGATGGTTTTGATCTTACTAGAAATACAGAGTGCTGGTGTGATTATCACTGTCAAGACATCATTTTTTTTTTATAGTCAAGAAAAAATATCGATCTGGTTCTTCTCTTGCCAAATCTCGCTCGAATGCATCACTAAACTATTAATGTAAAATCTATTTTGAATAATTCACTAACTATAGTAATAATATGATAATAGGCAGATTGAGACGAAGAGCACAAGAATAAGACGTTTTTTCCGTATAATTTGAAATGCAATTGCTTGGAAGTCGGATCATAGGCATTGGCTCAGGTCGCTGTTGGCGCGGCGAAATAAAGCACAATAGCTCGTGAATTCTAAGGGGATGAAGGTGGAAAGACTGGAAAGGTCTGTCGGATACTGCTATAAGTAGCTAACGTTAACGAGTGGCATCACTCAGTTGAAGCTTAAAGCCTCGTTAGAAGGCTAACAGCCGACCATGTATCTTGTGAATCGCACATCCCACGGTTCAAACATATTCCCCCAATCCTCTCTTCAGCATGTCGATCTGCTAATTTATATAGGTTTATCGATTTTCAGTCCGTTTATGTCTCGATGAATCGAACGACGTCGGTTACTCAGCAGATAAAAGTAGCTTGTAACTGAAATTCGTGCAAGAATTATATGAAATTACTCTTCGCCGGATTGACGAATCATATGAAATTTTGCGCAAAAACTGCTTCCGAAATGCAAGATCCTGCTGCTGGAACTGAAAGCATTATATATTTTTATCTGTTTTAATCCGCAGGCTGTCCATTTATTCTGTTTTTATGTATTCATATTCATTCTTATACACTTAACGGATAATTATAGATATAAGATAATGATAACGTTATATATAAATGTTATGAAACAGAAATTAATAATTTCTGATTTTAATGGTTGGAGGCATAAAGTAACCTTTTGATTAGTTGCTATAGCTCCCCTTTGGTAATACTAATAATTATAGTATAACTTAGATTAAAATATTTTTGATTGGGCCGGTTAAGTTCGAGTGATTTCCAATATTTTTCTTCGAGAAATTGAACGTCTGGAGGCAGTGGAATGGAAATGATTAATCTGCCAATTCAATTTCAGAAAAAAGGTGAGATTTTCATTTCTCATCTTTTCGATGAGAGATTTGAAACACAATTAAACGAGAAAGGACGTTTCATATTCCGTGGGTCAACTCATCTCAATTCATAAAATAAAAAAATAAAAAGCTTATTCTTTAGTGCTATAACATTTATGGTTTGTAAAAAAGGCACTTCGCTTGAAGATTATGAAAGTAGATGTATCAAGGTTTTAAGCATTTGATTTAAACATTTCATAAGTCGCTTCATGTGCAAACCATAAAAGATATATGAGGGTCTAGTGAAGTTCACGTAAAATTATACTAATACGAATATATGTATGAATTCCTGCATAAATTCAAAGAATTATATTTCTATTTTTCATAGGAAAAAATAATAAAGGATAAATAAAAACTAACAAATAGTATTATTAACAATTTAAAAAAAAACAAGAACAATATCGAACTACCAGAGACAAGTTTTTGAACGAAAAATCTTTCTTTTCCAAGCTACGATATGACAAAGATTTAGAATTTTACATTTCAAATACATACTTTGAAACTATACACATGAGAAAATATTCTGAAGAAAGTTGCCCATATATAAATTCCATATTGAGATTTCCATATGGAATTTTCATATGGAATGCTTTACTGAGAATCTGTGCACATGAAGGATTAGCAAAGCTAATGAAATGCGAAACATTTTAGAGTACAGTTTTAAGTTTGTACCTACACATTAATCACTGAGTTCTAGGAATTTTACTGTTTAAATTTACTCTGCTTTTATTCGATTTTTGGAGAATTGATAATGATGCTCCTAAAGTCCAATAAAAGGGCAGGCACATAATTTGAAAAATAAAATTTTCAAATGGTAAGGGCAATGAGACCTGATTTTTAAAATCCGGGAGAATTTGTGGTTTAAGGATCGCAAAGAACAAGCTGACCGTTTCCATTCTTCATGAGCCATCAATCGAAACACTCCCAGTGGGATAACATTTCACGATCGAGAGTTATCTAGACTTGAATTTCCGAACTTTTTTTTTCCGTATTTCTTTTCTCGCATTTATACGCCTTTATTATCAAAAGGGACGAGAGATAGTACTTTCAATTTTTTTACAAATATTACTTCAAGTGAAAAAACTATAGTTAAAATTTGTTGTAGATAAAATTTTCTTCCTTCTTCTGTAATAAATACAATTATTTTTTTAATGAAATTGAAGTCCTGCTATTCAGACCGATTTTATTCATACTTTCTTGTTTTTTGCACTGCTGTTAATCACACAGCAGACAAAGCTTTTTCACTGAAAAATTATGCCGAGACAGGATAAAAACGCGAAATTATCCTCGTTTTGTGTAAAGTTTATCTCACAAGGTTAATTTTTGTTGCTGTGAATCTTTCACCTGAAATCGATGTAAACTTTATCCTTTGTTTTTTTCTGTGAAGGATTCTTTCTAATTTACAGGTTTTTGTTGCATTGTAGTGCACTTTATTGTTTGATTTTGACTGGAAATAATAATTGTATATAGAATTGTATGCATACAGTGTATGTAATTTAAGTCTGTTTTTGTAACCTGATACAGTCTTTTATTGCGTGATGAAGTACATGATAGTCATCAACCATTCTATTGCGTGGTTTGTCGTCTTAATGGATTCATTAACTGTTAACTAGTTAATTACTCTGTCTGGCGAGCACAATCTACGATTTCTTGAACATGTGTGCGCCTAATACTTTTTTATTATAACTGTACTAGGTTCTGGCTTTGCTTCCAAGTTTCTATATAGTCTGCCTTTGAATTCAACTGCGGATGTAACTTTAGACGTCCTGACTTTACCACAATCGCGACTTACGTTAATGCGATATCTAAGCCCCTCGTGTCTAATGCAATTTCAGTTCAACCACTATACGCAAACATTTAGCTACTAATCTCTAGTTCATTCTACCATCGTGCATCGCTCGTTTAAAAATATTAGCATAGTCGATGTAGTGGTTTTGATTAAATTTCTCAACTTGTAGACGATCTATTGGAATAAATAATGATTCAAGCTATAATGAGTCTGGTCCTTCTCACTAATTCAATGCTCACTGAAAATTTAAACTGCCCGATCCTAATGATTAGTAACTTCGTAATTCGTATTTTAAGCGGGGTGACAATACTCTAGCGGCAGAAAAAAAGACCTAACTTTGACGGTTTATTTTGGAAGTATAACATAATACATATTGAAGCATT